>CAJJDO010000040.1:0-145510 GCA_905183005.1 Paramecium pentaurelia | reverse complement strand
CAAACTTATGAATAAAGAGCATAGAAAAATCATTTGTTAATTAATTAAATGAATAAATAAATCTTCTATATATTATCTTTAATAAATATATTAAAACTCAATTATTTATTATTATTATCAAGTGATAAATTTATAAATTTAAGTGCTTTTCTTAAATAATCTTTAAATTTTCAAAAAAATAAATAATATATACATATTATAAATAATTATCATTAATCAATTAAGTCTATTACATATTAATTATTAATATATCTATAATCTTTCTAATATTAATGGTATTATTAAACTATTTAATATGGTTTATCAATAATTAAGGTTCTTAACAATGTATTACTTATAAAATAATCTTCTTAAATGAATATTAAATCTTTATAATCCTACATTTTCCATCACAATATAAATTATTTCTCATTGAATAAATTTCTACAAAATTAAATAAAAAGATAAATGGTGTATTAAAAATTATTAATGATCATTCAATAATAAACTTTAAATTAATTGCTAAAGTTAAAAAAATGGGGTTTAACTTTTTCAAAAAAATTAAAATATGTATTTGTCTAATACTCACATTCTTAGCAATATATTGGTAGATGTAGAAATATCTAATTAATCAATGAAACTAATAAAAATGTCTTTTAGCAATTTGATTTCATTTTTTTAAGATTATTAGATGAATTTTATCAGCAAGAAAAACACATTAGATAAAAAAACTAATTGAAAATCTTTCTTAAATGTTTGTATCTGAAATTAGAATGTGATATTGTCTTCATAATAGATTTAACAGCAAAAAATGACAAAAAAGAATTAGATAAATAAAGTAACTATTAGCAGATAAGAAGAGGCATTGGTCTATGTTTGGAATTATTTATTTAGAAAATAAGAAAGCATACAATTTAATAGATGACTCTTAAGAAACGTTCTATAATCTATAAAAATATATATTAAATCTGAAAAATTAGATGATTGTATAAATATTTTTAAGGCTTTAAAAGCTTTTTTAATTTTTTATAAAGAGCAATTTTTACCTTCAATTTACATTTGAGTGAAAATTAATAATCATAAAATGATGAGTCTTTTTAGAAGTTGTTGATAATTTATTATAGGTAACTTGAGAAAAGCATTCACTAAATTTTTATTGTTATAATTGCAAACTGGAAGATAAAGAGTTCTGCAGTAAATAAGAACTAAAATTATGAGAAGTGATAAATTTATATTTGTATAAATGATTTTATTCAAAATAATACTAAACAAATTTTTATAAAAATTCTTTTAATTATATTAAATTAAATTGAAATAATTATAATTTTTAAGAAATAGCTTTAACAAAATACTAATAGCAAATTTTTGATTAGATTCATCTTAATTTATATATTTGAATTTAATTATTAGTTGTTTTAGAAAAGTAAGTAAGTCTTTATTTATTAATAGTAATTAGAATTTAGCCTTTGAGTCTAAGCATAAATTAAATTATAAGGTAATTTGTGTTTTTATATTATGTATTAAATTTCATATTAAGTAATTAATTAATATTTAATTATCTTTTGATTATAAGTATTAAGAGATAAGATTTTTTTAATTGATGAAAAATTTATGAGAAGGATGTTATTTGAATATTTATAAATTACACTATGTACATAAAACATTTAAATCAATATATGGCTTCCAGATTTATTCTTTAAACAACTTTGTTTCCTTATTTTTTCTTAGTTTAAGATTTTCTACGTGATTTTTTCATTCTAGGATTTTTAGTATAATCAGGTTTATTAGATATTTATGGTGTATTCCAAGAGGGAGTTTCTCTACTATCATCCATATCATTGAGTTAATCTTCCTTTTTGGATGTTTAAAAGAACAAAAAACATTGATTTTTAACTTGTATGTCATGAATTCCGAAATTTATGTCATCGATTTCATCATCATAGGTTTTCTAATAGAGTTTAGGATAATATTAGAAGGTATTAGGTACATTTACAGTAATTGTATTATCCTCTTCTAAATATTCAATTTATGATTTCAATTTACTAGAATAGATGAATGCCCCCATTAATTATGTATTATATAAAATTATTATTGTTTAAAGATTGATCAAAGAATATCAATTTAGGAATAAAAATAATGGTATAATAAAAAATAAAAAATAAATTAGATTTGTTTTTTATTAGAATGAATTTCCAATTTAAAATCATTAAATATTTTCCAATATTACTAATTACAACATCAAAGGCATAAACTTTTTTGCTTCTTATTATGTTAATTATGATAACAATTTCGTGTTATTGTTAATTATTTTTTCAATCTCTTCTACTGGATATGTCAAAAGATCACTCAGATTACATTTAATATTTACTTTTAAGTGATGTTATAGATTTTTTCAAATACATCTTTTCCAAGCACTTGTGATAAATATTATCTTAAGCCATTTGGATTACTAAAGTAATTCAATCCTAACTCTTAATTTGTTTATATAGCAGATTTAGTTAGGGTTAAATCATCTTCATCATCTTCATCTTCTAAATCATCAACATTTATAACATCCTCAAGATCAACTTATTCCCATAACTATTACTTTTTTTTTTCAAATTAAGCTTCTTCTATTTAATTGACGATATTATTAGTTTCCTATACTTCTTCTAGCTAATAATAAATGAATTCAACATACCACTTTCTAATATTCTTTACATAAGATTGCTTATTATAATGCATCAATTTCTGCATCATTTTCTTATTATACTAATCCATAATCCATATTTGGTTCATCTTCATCTTCAAGATCCAATTCGAATTAAATTTTATTACTTTATTAATCCTCAGTTTCAAGATTTTCTTCTTCACTATTGTATTCCTCCAAGAAATCATCTTCAAAATTTTCTGGTTATGAAATTGTTTGTCTAACAATATATTTTGGTTCACTTTCAAGATTAGGTTAGCTTTATTATTATAATTGTTTCTATTATCTTTTTTTTTGTAAATCTTCTCTCATCTCTTTTTATTGTTATTCTCTCTTCTTTTTTTAATCCTCTTTTATTCTTTTTTTTGCCTCTTCTTCTTATTGAATTTTCAATAATTTTTTCTTTTCTTCCTCTTTTCTTTTAAGATCAGCTTCCAATTTAATTTATTACATTCTTTTTCTTTCTTATTCCTGTTTTTCCACATCCACTAATTTATTCTTGCTGCTATTTCTTTATTTTTATGGTTATACAGCAGAATTTGGCTTTGATTATTCACGTCTTGGTTATTATACATATTATTTCGGTTGTTACATAACATGTTATTGAACTAAGGGTTTTTCTTATCTACCTTAAACCTTTTTATTCTATTACTATTATGAATATATTTAATTGCTTTATTATTTTTGCTGTTATTAGACTTGTGGTTATTGTATTTATTATACTTTTTATTATTAAATTTATTATTACTATTAATTGACAACTTATTTTGGAATAAATTATTATTAAGGTACATACTATTATTATTTTTGAACTAGTTATTATTATTATTATTATTATTATTATTGCTATTACTATTATTATTACTATGGTTATTATGGTTATTAGTACTATTATTATTATTATTGTGGTTATTGTAATAATGATGATTATGATTAAGATTGACTACTATTTTATTTACTTAATAAATTAGGTGGTGGTCTAAGATTATCTTCATCTATTAGTTTTAAATCAGATATTTTAGCTAAACAATTTAGTTTCTATTAATAATCGATTATTATTAATTACTTATTTATGTAAAATAGTATGAGCAAATTCTACCTTTTATTAACTTTCAGTTAAGAACTCTTTCATTCTGGCACTTATTATTGGCATTTCTAATATTAATAAAAGGAATTACTTAATATTTAATTTATATTTGGTCTTTTTTATGGTGATGTTTGTAATAAGGCTTTGATCAAATTATTCATGTCTTTAGAAAAAGTATTTGGTATTGATGGAAATTATCCTTTAATAATTTTTAAAGCTAAGAAATGTAAACTATCTGCAAGAAAAGGTGGTTTCAAAGCACATAATTCATATAAAATTGCACCTAGAGACCAAATATCGCTCTACATTATTGAAATAAATTACAGCCTAAGAGTAAGGCTTCGATTCAATTATCTCTGGAGATAAATAATAAGGGGTTCCTACACAAGTCTTTGCTTTTTCTAAAGTATTCCCTAAAACCTTTGCTATACCAAAATCTCCTAACTTAACTCTATCAGCTCTATTCAAAAAGATATTTTATCCTTTCAAATCTCTATGAATAATTTTTCTATCATGAACATGTTTCAATGCTAAACAAATTTATGTGAACCAATCCAATATTTATGATTCTTAGAATAACTTTCCTTATTAATTTTTGATTTTCAAAGCTAAATCACCACCTAAGAATAAAATAATTAACTACCATCAGCATATTCCATCACAATACATAATTTACCTTACTTAGTTGCGAATACATCTTTAAACTTAACAATATTAGGATGATCTAAACATTATAGTATTTTTGCTTCTTTAATTGTTTCTTCTTTTTCCTTTTAAGGCATTGCACTGATATCTATTTATTTTTTCACCCATTAAGTCCTATAAGTCAAATACATAAAGTACCCATCTCTAATATCCTCTACTAATAGTGCTTTACCAAAAGCACCCTCTCCAAGCACTTTAATCTTTCTAAAACAATCAAAATCAGGTGCAGCCATATTTGATATTTATTTTATTAATATAAATTTCAATGGTTTTAATATCTAATTTATAGAAGTCAAATTAAGTTAAACTTAATTTTTAATAATTAAATACAGTTTCCTTATAATCCTAATTGCAAATTCTATAAATATCATTTATAATAGTATAAGAAAGTAATTTTTATGATAATTAGATATATAAGAATTCATTAAATTAATTAAATATTACAGAATTAATTTTAGATCTCATAAACTAAATTTAATAATATAATTTGTTATTCTTTAAGTCTTGTGTAATTTTATAACATTATTAAAATAAATTGAATATAATTTTTGAATTAAAGAATATAAAATTTAAATGATATGTGTAATATAATAAAAAATGAATCAGATATCTTAAAGTAAATTCAATATTTATTAAGGTGAATATCTTTATTTCGGATTGATGGCTAACATTCCTTTTAATAATTAAGTTAATAAAGGTGTAACTTAAATACCAGAATAATTTTATTCTCTCAATACAAACTCTAAATTTGTTAGTATTTTAATTTATTTTTCAACAATTTTACTAAAACTCCTACCAGTAACAGCAAATAGACCTTATGCCATGAGTTTCTGACCTTTATAATTGATTACTTGTGTATCATAACTCATCCATAATGGTAATCCTGAAATGATTTCTAAAACTACACATCCCAATCCCCAAATATCTATAACCCAAGATTTATCATAATTAACAAGTGATTCAATTAATTGATTATCATAAGACATTTAATTCTCTCTTAGTATAAATGTTAACATTTCAGGGGACATATATTCAGGTGTTGCCATAGAGAATTTTTCAAAGACTTCTACAAATTTGAAAGATGAACCATAGTCTATAATTTTGAATTCGACATCTTGTTATCCATAAGAGATAAGAATGTTTTCACTTTTAATATCACTATGGACCCAACCAGTTTTGACTAACAATTCTATAGTTTAGGTTATTCTTTTTATAAACTTTAATAAAAAGACAGGAAACTACTTAAAGAGCAGACTTAATTTCTATGGAATTAACTACCATGTATTCTTATTATACCTTATAACTATTATTGAGAGACTCAAAGTCATACAATTAAGTGCCCAATGAAAATCCACATACTTCATACATTATAAATACATCTTGAGGATCAATAACATAATCTAACATTTTACAAAGGTATTTAATTCCTTCATTTTACTAATATTAACTCTTTATTTAACCCCCTTTATTAAAAAATTAAGTGCAAAATGCTAATTCTTTAAAATGAGTTTCATGTTTAGATTTTCTTGGGATCTATTTTACAGCACATAATGCACCACCTTTTTATTCTTTAGCTAACCAAATCAATGAAAAACCTCCTCTTCCCAATAGTTTCTCTCTCTGAAATCCAAAAGGGAATCTATTTCCAAATTTATCCCATTCCTCTATAGTTAATTCAAATTACTAAATAAATGATTTTGCATCATTTGCTTGATTCTATTTGATTCCAATAGACTAAAATAAAGATTATTATTGTTATCTTTATTATTATTATTATTGTTGAATAGAATACGATCTTTATTTTTAACTTGTATATAATGATGATCTATTTTAATTATTAGGAGATTAATTATAATCTCCAATACTATTATTTCTTTTGTTCGATATAGATCTTTTTGTTTATACTTAACTTTTTTGAGATAGTTATATTAATTTCAATTAATTTGGAAATTCATTCTCTGAATCTGATTATTGTTAAGTTAACATTCTATTTGTTCTATTACCCAATAATCCTTTGTTGATTTTCCATTTATTAGAAAATACACTCTAATCTATCTTATTTAAAGGAGAATAATTTAAAGAAATCTAGACTTTACAATATTTATTTACTGGCTTTGTGTTACGTGTGTCATCAACTTCAGTTTAGATGTTCAGTTTCTATTTACAATACAGTTATTTTAATTAGAGCTGATGTTGCTATTTTATACTCCTCTTCATTTGTTTATTACTAATTTATCGATAATTATTATATTTATATTTATATATATTATGAAATCATTCATTAATATTTTTCCCCTTCTCTAAAAGCTATACAAGAATAATTAATTCTAATAATATTTGAAAACTCTGTTTAAATTTAACAATTTTGTTATTCTAAAATAATCCTTTTCAGTTGAAAACTACTGAATATGAGATATTTGTAAATTATTGACCTTATCACTCCAATTATAATCAAAACTCTAACAATTATACTCTCAACTAATATTAGTTGATCTTCTTTTATTATAATTGGATAGATGAAATATAAAATATTGCTTCTCCTTTTTTTGCAACCTCAGCAATTTCTATTTAAATATTCCAATTCAAATAGATATAATGATTTTTATGTTTCTTCCTCATTTTAACAACTACATAATATTTCGAAGTTCTTCTTTAATTAAAAAATATACTTATCTTATCATATTCAATTTTTATAACCTTGTTCTTGTAAAAGCATATATATATAGAACTATTTATTTAAGTAATCCTTAATAAATCTATAAGTTAAGGAACAAAATAATTTTGTACTTTATTGGTTTATCTGTTTAAATTAAAAAAAATCAACTCCTATGGTAATTATGATCATATTTTTATCGCTTATCAATTATGCATAAGAATCATAAATTATAACTTGTTTAATTTTTTATAGCTTATATAATACTTATTTATTTCTCTCAGTTTTGCTTCTTCAAATACATAATCTAGCTATATATATATATAGTTAACAATTAAATTTTCTTTATTTGTTATCCCTAAATAAAATTCCACTATCATATCATTATTATTTATTATTAATCACTTTTAATTTCATATTCATATAGATCATTTATAAGGATTAGTTATTCTATTAAAATCAAATAAGATTTATCAATATAATTAAATAGATAGAAATATCCATTATATAATATTTGTACATTGTTAATTAATGAGTTTGTTGATTATTTGATTATTGAGCTAGATGGGAAAATAAAGTAATTAATAATATAATTTTTATAAACATTAAATTGATTAAATATGTTTTCATATAATATATCATGATAAATGTTTTTTTAGACCAGTCTATTCTACTTAATTCAAGAACTCTTATTTTAATGCAATTCCCATCTAACCAATATCATTTTCTGATCCATTATATAATATACAATTGTCAAACACTAACATGATATCATTATAGAATTCTTTACAATTTTTATATTAATTTGCATTTAGTTTTTACTATTTAATTTTAATAGATAATTTAAATACCTTAACAGTTCCAAAATCCATTGGTTTTTTTACAATATCATAATAATCATTTATACCATACTTTTTTTCATCTACTGGATTATGAAATAATTATGCTCCTTTTGTTTTCCATAATATTTATAACACTTTTTTAGCTACTTTTTCCCATAATTCATCATCTTTCATAGAATTTAAAACATTTTCATCTATTAATTCATCTGCATTTATTATTAGATTAGCTATTTAAGGGTATTATTATTAAAATTTAGCAAATTCAGATGATGTTACTTCTTATAGATTACCATATTCATCAGTAAACATTAATTTATAGGCTTACTTTGGCAAATCTTTATTTTTCTTCTTTTATTATTTTGGTTATTCTCCTTTACTATTTTCATTATTATAATTAGAATTTTGTTTATAATCATCTTTACTTTTTCCAAAATAAGAATTGAACAATTCCATTACTTCCTTTCTCTAAAATCTCTTAGCAAAGAATTAAGCTGTCTTTTTATGTTAATCTTAATGATTTGGATTACAACCATTCTAAATATTTAAATATTTTACATCTATTAAAATTTTACAAATTTCAGCATTTCCTTCTCTTGCTGAATAAAATAATGCTGTTTGATTTGAAAGAGTATCTACTAAATTAACATTGGCTCCAACTTAAACAAGTCTAATATATATATCAAATATATAAGGTATACCTTGTTACAATATCTATTTTATTATCTCTGGCTGCATAAAATAAAGGTGTTTATCCATATTAATCTTGATCATTTATATTAACTGCATTCTAAGACAATACAAAATCAAGCAATTTCAATTTACCATCTCTGCATATATAAAATAATATTGACTATTTTAATGAATCCTTAAAATTTAAATTAACCCTAAAATCAGTCAATAAAGACAGAAATTTTAATGCCAAACCTTCATTATCAAATTATACAACAATGTAGGAACAAATTTGTTTGCTTTGTTAATCAACTACGTTTACTAAATCCATATCTTTATATTATTCTAAAAATATTTTTATTACACTTATTACATAGAAAATTCAAGGCCTTATCATATTCTTATCCTTTTAATATGGTTTTAAAATCCTCATAGATTTATTACTATTATTCTTATGTAAATTTTTGCTGATTTTAATTTTAATCTACTTATTAAGGTATAGGTGGTTGAATTTGTGTAGGAAATCTATAAGTGGGAATATTTTGAACCATTATACTAAGCATAAACTAATTTTAAGCTATATACTTAATTACTTTTACTTATTTCATCATCATTAAATTTAGATAACACACTAGCTATTTACATATCATTGTAATTCATAGCCTACAATATTGATATCAAATCAGTCCTTGTTATCTTCCCATTTTTTTAGAATTTTTAAAATAAAGCATCATAAGGTTAGTAATACATGAATTGCATATTCATATATAATATAAATTATAATTGACATAAAAAATAGTATTTTAAAGTTCATATTTAAAAAATATGTCATGTATTACTTTTCCAATCCCATTTTATTAGTATATCATATATAATCTTATTTACATATTCTCTATAATTATATTGTTAATCAAAATTATAAATAGTAACTCTATAAAAATATTATCAATTTCATTAGAGAGTAAATGACTTTTAACTTGAATCCCATGGTTACAATCTATCTGAAGGATTTGGCTCAAAATTAGGTTCTGTATAGATATCTTATTTTGGCAATGAATGACGATACTATAACCTTTATGGTTTATTATTAAGACAATGAAGTTTTGGAAGGAAACAATCTTTAACAGTTTCAATTTGTTTCCCCTTTATCTCATCAATAGAATTAGAGTATCTCTTACGACTTTCTGATTTATCCTTAGTTTTTTTCTATATTATATTGTCTATATATGTTTGATAAAGTGTATTTTTTTTTGGTATATTTGTAATGACAAAAGGAGATGGACTATTTTGTTAGATATTTGATCTCTTTACTATTTTGGAAGGAAATACTCTAAGTTCAATATATTTTGATTGAGATGGTTAACTATTAACACGATATGTGAAAATTGGAAAAACTTATCCTTTCTTGTTCTATTTTATTAAACCTTTCTTAACAAAGAATTAAAAACTTGGATCTTAATAATATGGCTATTTTTCTATTGATGTCATAATATTAACAAAAACAAATTATTAATAACTTATGATAAAATTATTCACAACAGCATTCAGACCTGTTATCATACAATAACGTTGTTTTCAAAGATAATTTTAATATAATTTTGCAAAGATTAGTAAAAAGGATCAGGAAAGAATGGATAAAAAGCAAGAGAAATAAAATCTTGGACTTTCTAAAACAATTGATTTTACAATATATCAAACCAAATTTGATCAATATGCCCAAAAATTTTAAGAAGCACTTAAGAAATTATAAGTAGGGAAATTGACACCAGAAATGCTTGACAGAGTATCAATTTAAGCTTATGGTGAAAAATTGCCTTTGTCTTCTCTGGCTTAGGCATCTCAAAAATCATAAGGTGTGTTAATTTTAAATGTGTTTGATGAATCAACAATCATGGATGTAATGAAGGTATGCATAATTTCATTCATAGGCTTTAGAAAATTCAGACCTTAATTTATAAGTTAAGAAATAAGATAAACAAATAGTATGTCAATTAGCTTAAGGTAATACAAAGGAGAGTAGAATAATAGCAGTAAATAATTTAAAGAAATTAATGGAAGATGCTAAATAAAATCTTAGATAAATTAGACATGAATGCATAGATGATGTAAACAATTATTTAACCTAAGTTAAAACCTTATAAAAAAGTCACATCTGAAGATACCATGAGATAAGCAGAAAAATAAATCTAAGATTTATTTGAAAAGTAAACACAATCATTGGATTCATTATATAAATCCAAAGAGAAAGAGTTATTGAATAATTGATTATTTTCATAAATATATAAAAATTTATATATTATACTCGATTTCCATCCATCAATAGTATTATCAATAATTTATTTCTTTTATTTTTCTAAAATCTAATCAATTAATTCATAATTATCAAATTAAACAATTAGTATATATATACAATAAAATAAATATTATGTATTCTAAATAAGCAACAATCTCAAAGTCATAGAACTTAAAATCTAAGCTATCTATTAAGGATACAATGTCAAATTCTCATTAAATTCATAGTCAACCTCAATCTTCTAAGGGTTAAGACAACCCAAAATAAGAAGTATATTTGTTTTAATTTAGAATAAATAAGATTGTCAATTGATGAAGAAGAAACTTTTTAACATTTTGGGTAAGAATAGTGAATCACATAAAATATTTAAAGTTTCACCAACCAATTCACTTAAGTAATAATATTTTGTATCTGCTTCTTTGTAACAAAAATCTAAAGGTTCTATGTTAAAATACAATCATACAACTGATAATAATGATTCTCTCAAAACTCTTAAATGTAATGCTTTGAAGTTACTTAAATCCAATAAACATAAGGACATTAATAAATATAGCGAATTCCTATCAAATAACAATTTTGAAATGCAAAAGCAATTTGGAAATTTTGTTAGATCTATTGATGAAATATAAGCTGAGTAATTACCTATATAAAATACTGAAAGAAGCACTTTGATTGCACTTTTTGAAAAACTTAATGAAAAAGATTAAAAGTAAATAAAACCAAAAAGATAAACTCTATAACATTCAGAATCTTATTCATAAAAATAATCTATAGAAAATGAATTCATTGATTTAAGATTGAAATAAAGAAACAAGTGTAATTTCTCTAATAATTCATCAGGATAATTAGTGAATCCAAATTCAACAACCACATAAATACATTAAAATCCAATAATATCAATTGAATAGAAAATTAAAATAGATGAAAATTTATAAACTATAGTAGATAAAACTAAATAGATTTTGTTAAAATATTAAGAAAAATTGAAATAGAATGATATTGAAAAGGATGTATTAATATAAGAAATTTAATATTGGAAATCTAAATACTTAAAATGTAAACAACAATAATTTTGAATTTATTTATTTATATATTAAAATTTTGTAATAATAAATTAATAACTTTTACTCAATGAACAATAATAATTCTGAAGAAAAGAATAATGAATAATAGGAAGAGCCTATGACAGAAGAAGAGAGATAATTTGCTGAAGAATTGGATTAAAAAATTTAGAATGCATAACAAAAATTAGATTAATTGGGATTAACATAGAGTAGATTAAATTGGTTGTAAGATACAATAAAAAAGAGATAAGAAGAGAATCCATTAACAGAAGAGGAAAAGAAAGAAAAATTTTAATAATTAGCAGATAAAGCCATAGATATACCTACAATTGATAGATAAGGCAGAAAAATTTTTACATTAGAAGAGACATTAAATAATTATAATAATGCTTGGGGTATTTTAAAATACAGAGAATTACCAATTTGTTGGAGCAATTTAAAAGATAAAATAATATTCACATTACCAATGACATTTATGGCTGCATATACTTATGAGGCTATGCAATTAAAAAAGATAAATTTAAGTTTAAAAGAGATGAAATTTAAATTATTGGGTAGAAGTTGGGGTGTATTCTTTATTCTTGGAACAACATTTTGTATAATAGATTCTCTATATTTTGATGATTTTTGGTAATATATAAAACTAATATAAATTTAGTGATATCAAATCTTATCATTATTAAACAAATGATAGGAAGAAATTAGCAAGAGAATTAAGATCATAATTATTGAATAAACCAAAATAAAAGGATCAAAATTGAGAATTGTGTTTTAATTTAATTGTAATGTTAAAATATATTATAAAAATTCAATTACCTCCTTTCATCTTTTTTCAAAATATCAAATAACCATAAATGAAATTCTTAATTTTTGTATAATAACTCATATTGATCATTGAATATTTACTTTTGTTAATAGATTACTAGAAAGTACAGGAAAAAATGTGTAATGTTTGGATAAATTGGAGTTCAATTAATTTTTGTAAAGGTATTATCTTAGTGATTGATGCAAAATAAAGTATCCAGTTATAAAAATTATCTAATTATATTTTGAAAAAGAAATAGAATTTAAAGTAAATACCTTTTATTAATAAAATAGATATATCATGTGCAAATACTGAGAGTTTAGTATAATATTTAAGATTATATGATTGATAGCTTATATGCTAGAGACAAAGGAGTTATATTATTAATATTAATAAAAGTTAATTATCTAAATGATTTAATTGTATCTAGTGCCTTAAAAAAAGTAAAATGATTTTTTTGAAGTATAAAATTTTATTAAAAATTAGGTAAAAACTGAAAGTTTAGAACAAGTCCCTCAAAAAAATTAAAACCATATGACAAAAATATAAAGACAAAAAATGAGGCAAGAATAAGAGATACATTTAGACACTCTTTATTTAAAACATCATTCGAAGCAGGTTTTGAGTAAGTAAAGAAAGTTGTTTTATTAAGGCATTTATCCAGAAGACCTAGATGATTATACTGAATTAAATAAATCTATTTCAAATTACTATTGAGTGATCCAACTGTAATAATTCCAATAGAAAGTTAAACAGTATTAAGAAAAGGATATTAATGTGGTTTTTTGGAGAGTAAGCTTGGAGAATGAATATAATGTATGTGTTTTATTGAAATCACCAATTGTTCCTTATAATGCAACTTTAAGGAATGGGAAAGAAGAAATGATTGAAAATGCAATCACAGCATACGTATGAAGCCATTATCAAGCATTATGAATAACCTATAGATATTGCAACCATAATGTGTCCAGAAGAATATAGTTCAATTATATTTTAATTGTGTGAAGTTAGAAATGGTAAAATGGTTGGTTATAGAGATATATAATAAATAAGATTGATATATATATAAATTCCCTTTGGATGAAATTATCTAAGATTTGTTTTATTAAATAAACATGACAAAAAAAAGAATATAGTTCATTAGAATCTGAATTTTGTGGATTTAAAAAGTAAAAATGATTAAAAAATTAATTCATTTAATAGATGATCGAATTATCATTGATGGTATTAGAAGAAAGAGTTAATTAATCTGGAAAGAAGATCTGTTAAAAGTTAAAGGAAAATATTCCATAATATATATTCATATTTGATTTAATTTATACAATTTTGATGGGTTAATGATATTAGAAGAAAAGAGAAAAAAAATGTAACTGTTAAATGTTATGGAGGATATTTTACAATAAAGAAGAAGTTATTGGATAAATAAAAGGAAGGAAAGTACAAAATGAGAGAAGTTTTTAGAGTTACTTTTAGAAAAGATATGTTCTTTAGTGTATTCAAAGATGATTGAAATAATGTTTTATCACATTATCATAACTTTTGTCTATTATTCGCAACCTATTTTATTGATAACTTCAAGGTATCTTATTTACATAGCTGCTTTGGAACTAAGAAGTTCAGCAGCTTCTTTCATCAATTTTGCTGATTAAACATTAGATTCAGCTATTAAAATTTTTGCTTATGCAGCTCTTAAAAAAATGAATAAATAAATATACCTTAATTCTGTTGCTGCTTATGCTAAAGCAGATTTAATTCTTTCATCTATTTGAATATCTTTAATCATCATTAATTCAATATCTATTCCCCAATCATCTACATGATCATCAACAAATTGTTAAATATAATCTTAAATTTCAGTTCTTTTTTCTAATACATCTTGTAAGGTATATGCACCAATGACACTTTTTATTGATGCTAATGTAATTTATGAAACGGCCATTTATAGATCATAAATAAAAAATATGGCTTTCTTTGGTTTTAATACTCTGTAATATACAGATGCATCAACCTATAGGAGAATATTGTCTTTTGTAATAACATATTGCTTCTCACAATCTATCATTTAAGTTCTACAATCAATTTTGATTAATTTATCTGTACATGGATTAAAATACTATAAACCAGGAGGCACTAAGAAATAGTTTATTTCATTACTTGTTTTCACATATTTTCCAAATCTTAAGTATACTCCTACATAGCCTTATTCTATTTTTTTGTATGGATATTCTACAAATGGATTACATGGACAAATTGCTGAACAGTTACCACAACATTCACCACAATTATATATATAATTTTAATAAGATCCTCCTAAATCTAGGTTCTTTGCATTTTCAAGTAACTACTCTCTGGGATATTTTTACTATTGATTGTTCTAGTTTATCTGATGATTAATCTACTCTTTTTCTATTTCATCTGGATAAACTATAAAAGCTTATTATAACTTAATTACTTTTAGTTAATTGCATCTAGAAATATGTATTACTTAATATTTTACTATTATTAAATATATGAATTTTGAAGATTATTAATATCTCTTTAAATTTGTATTGATTGGAGATACAGGTTACACATATTTATTATTCTTAGGAGTTGGAAAATCTTGCTTCTTGTCTTAATATGTTAAAGGTAAATTCATATAGGAATATGATCCTACAATTGGATTGGAATTTGAAAGTAAATCTATTGAATTTAATGATGGCATTGTTGTTCAAAATTAATTATGGGATACTGTAATTTTAACTATTTTAATTAGTCTGGAAGCTCTTAATTTATGGCAATATAGAAAACTTTTTGTTAAAAGTAATCAATATTCTTTATATACACAATCTAGTGCTGCTGCTGCTATCGTTTTTTACAAAATAGATAATCAAAATTCATTTAAATCATTAGAAAATTGGTTAAGTATTCTTAAATAAGTATCATCTGATATGATTTAAATTGTTATTGTTGCAACACATTAAGATCTAGAAACTTAAAGGTATTAGGTTATTTTTTAATTTAGATAAGTACAAACATAATAGGGAAGAAATCTTGCTGATTCTTTAAATGCTAAATTTTATGAAATTTCAAATCATGACAAAGATCAAATTGATGGAATTGTTAATTCACTATCTTATAATGTATTACGCTTAATCAATTCTAATAAAATCAATCCATTAAATACAGTATCCCTATTTATCATAAATAGCAATATGGAATTAAAATGAGTAGATAATAAGAATAATAATATGCATCTCAATTAGATAATTCTGAAGAGAATATAATTTAGTAACAGTCTTCTCCAAAAAGAAGAGGTTCAGATATCAAAATCGAATAAAATACATTCTCTCCCAATAAAATTACAACAGCTTCTCCTTCACGATCATAGCATGAAAATGAATAAACGGAATAAAATTAATAATAAACTAAACCAAAATTCCAATTATTATTTATTCTGCTACCAATAATAATTGCATATGGGTTGTATTAAATATTATTATGAATTATTGTGTATTAAAAATGTATATTTAATAATAATATTTTAATCAACATTCTGAATGAATAATTGTTTCCTTTATTATTTCAAAAAAATAATAAAATTTTGTTAGATTCCAATAATAGTCTTTAATAGTGTATAATAATGACGAATATTTTCTCAAAAAATGAATTGTTCTTATTTGGCTTAATTCAATACTAAATCAATCTTAATATTTTTCATTTGTTATTCAACTTTCATTACCCTCATTCTTTATCAAACACTTTGAATTCATTAACAAATTATTCCTTATCCTTGTCAAACCGTGATTCTATTTATTTAATATAATATATTTTTTAGAAATTATTCACATAATTTCAGTCTTTATTATATTGTAAATCAGCAAGTATAATTAAATGAGATTATTTTTTAGAAGAATGTTTGCTAATCTTTAAAACAAGCTAGGATTATTGTTATTAATTAAATTTGAAAGTCCAATAGTTTTTAGAATTTCTATGATGTGGTCCTTCTAATCAATTTGATTTCCATCTCTANAAATTCATTTAAATCATTAGAAAATTGGTTAAGTATTCTTAAATAAGTATCATCTGATATGATTTAAATTGTTATTGTTGCAACACATTAAGATCTAGAAACTTAAAGGTATTAGGTTATTTTTTAATTTAGATAAGTACAAACATAATAGGGAAGAAATCTTGCTGATTCTTTAAATGCTAAATTTTATGAAATTTCAAATCATGACAAAGATCAAATTGATGGAATTGTTAATTCACTATCTTATAATGTATTACGCTTAATCAATTCTAATAAAATCAATCCATTAAATACAGTATCCCTATTTATCATAAATAGCAATATGGAATTAAAATGAGTAGATAATAAGAATAATAATATGCATCTCAATTAGATAATTCTGAAGAGAATATAATTTAGTAACAGTCTTCTCCAAAAAGAAGAGGTTCAGATATCAAAATCGAATAAAATACATTCTCTCCCAATAAAATTACAACAGCTTCTCCTTCACGATCATAGCATGAAAATGAATAAACGGAATAAAATTAATAATAAACTAAACCAAAATTCCAATTATTATTTATTCTGCTACCAATAATAATTGCATATGGGTTGTATTAAATATTATTATGAATTATTGTGTATTAAAAATGTATATTTAATAATAATATTTTAATCAACATTCTGAATGAATAATTGTTTCCTTTATTATTTCAAAAAAATAATAAAATTTTGTTAGATTCCAATAATAGTCTTTAATAGTGTATAATAATGACGAATATTTTCTCAAAAAATGAATTGTTCTTATTTGGCTTAATTCAATACTAAATCAATCTTAATATTTTTCATTTGTTATTCAACTTTCATTACCCTCATTCTTTATCAAACACTTTGAATTCATTAACAAATTATTCCTTATCCTTGTCAAACCGTGATTCTATTTATTTAATATAATATATTTTTTAGAAATTATTCACATAATTTCAGTCTTTATTATATTGTAAATCAGCAAGTATAATTAAATGAGATTATTTTTTAGAAGAATGTTTGCTAATCTTTAAAACAAGCTAGGATTATTGTTATTAATTAAATTTGAAAGTCCAATAGTTTTTAGAATTTCTATGATGTGGTCCTTCTAATCAATTTGATTTCCATCTCTATAGCTATCTATTATTTAGACAATACAACAATTAAAACCATAGTTATCTCTCATTATATATATGTTTAGAAATTAAAATGATAAATTATTTATTATAATTATTATAATGTGTCTTACCGTTGCATGTGAGGCTGTTTGTTGTGCAGGTACATAAATTTGTAATCTTGCTTGTTGTTGCTGTAAGTACTTTGCTGAAACAACTCTAAAAGAGTAAATTAAATTAGCTTACATAATCCTAAATTATTTAATCATGGCATTTACTGTTATTGCATTGTACTACATTTAGGATTTTTATATAAATTATCTAAAGTACTTTGGATGTCCAGAAGGAATTTCAAATTTATGTTTGGGGATATCAGGAATCTATAGGATGAGTTTTGTTCTTACTATATTTTATATAATAATACTATTGTTTATGTTTGAAAAAGGAGGGTTAGCTAAAATGATAAATAATGGATTATGGTTGTTGAAATTAATGTAATGTTTTATAATATAAAATAGATTCATAGTAGTGTTTTTTTATGGAACACTCTATATGTCAAACAAATTCTTTGAAGTCTTTGTTGATATTAGTATTGTAGCCTCTGGAATATATTTACTATTTTAAATAATAATCTACATTGATATTTTCTATCTTTGGGCTGAGAAATGGGCAAGAATGTATGATGAGGGAATAGAAGGGATGGGATCAGCTTTAATAGCTGCAGCTTCATTAACATATACATTAGCATTAATTTTGAATATCTACAACTTTATTTGGTTTGATCATAATTACTTCATAAATCTAATAAATATTGCAATAATAATAATATTAACAGTAGTGTAATTATTTGGATTTAATCCTTCAGGATCTTTACTTGCAACAGGTTGTATATCTTGTTATATAACTTATTAAACTTTTAGTGCATTATCAAGTTATCCAAATGCAGATATCAATATATTTTATGATTCTGCATAGAATATGAAAATTTAAATGTATGTTAATGGAATTTTAAATTTTATTGCTTTAGTTTACATTATATTTGCTACATAAGAACAAAGCAAATAATCATTAGTATTTTTAGATAAATCAAGTGAGAAGAATAGATCAACTTAAAATAATTAATAGATTGAAATTGAAATGACTACTACTTAATAAATGAATTAAGCAAAAGCTTTAATTGAATAAATTGAATTACAACCTTATTCAACTAATCAATATATTGTATTCCATATTGTTATGTCTTTTTGTTCAATGTATATGGCTATGATGATTACAAATTGGGGGAGTCCAAATATTAGAGTTAACACTTTTGAAATTTATATGCCTAGTCAACTCAGTTATAATGTTAAGATAGGATCTAGTTGGATTTGTTCTGGACTTTATTTTTGGACTTTAATTGCTCCAAAAGTTTTACCAAATAGATTTAATTGATTTATTATATAAAAGAGATTAGAAAGTACTAAATTTAATTAATAAATAATTTATAATAAAATATTAATATCAGACTTTTGTATTTTTATTTGAATATATGAAAATAGGTTGTATATACAAATAAAATCAAAATTTTTGTATTTTTTAATGATCATAACTATTTAAATGTAGTAAATGAATTTGATCTTTTACGATTACCTTCTTTTTCTTATTTAGTTTATTTGGATTGTTTCAATTACCATAAAAAATAATTAGGAGTGCAACTTAATGTACTTTTTTAACATTCAATTTCTGATATAGAATAACATGAATCATCTTCATCTTCTATAAATTATTCATTATTTCTTGGATTTATGTAATTTTCCAAAATAAATTATTCCAATTATCCTTTTTCATAAGATTTAAATAATTGCCCTAAATCTTTCGAATCATGAGAAACAACAAAATTCTTTAATTCACTTCTTTCTTCTGCTGTAATCAATTTCTATTGGTACATACTTTAAATTGTACGGAGTAATGAACTATAAAATGGAACCAATTCTATATTTGAAGACATATTTAAACGAATTATATTAAAATAATGTATTAGTTTTTAACAAAAATATTTACATTATCTTCTTTAGTTATTCTCTCTTCATATATATATTTGTAAATTGATATTGCATAAAATTATAAATTTATAATCATTAACATTTCAAAATTAATGAGGTTCATTTTAAGTTGGTAACAAACCAAATCTCTTCTTTAATTCAACACGATATTTCTAATTTAAATCATCAGGACTAAATCTAGCTATATTATTAATTCTTATCAATACCAGGATGAGCATTAAATGTATATGAACCATCATCAAGAGTGTTTTTTAAAGTATAAACTCTTTTTCCTTCCTCATTCAAATAATACCTCAAATGCATTTTTTATTTTAATATTTAATTTATATTGATCTCTATTCATTTTCATCAATAAACAAATTTACATTACTTTTAAATCATACAAAAATAAGAATTAAACCATTATATACAAATTCTTATCTCTTATAGAAATATTTAAAAAAATATAATTTGTTATCTCAATCTAAAATTTCTACATTTAGTAATATGTTCAATAAAAGTTAAATTACAATAACATTTAATTTATATATCCTAAATTAAGGATAATTAAGGTACTTTTCAAATTTATATTCTTAAGATCATCCAATTTCATTTTCATTTATTCTTCTATATTATTAATTATATTCTCTTTAACATTTAGTATTAAGATTTCAACTTACAATAATATATGATTATGATCTAATAAACAAAATTTGCGTAGATATTTATATAATATAATATGAATCATTGTCCTTCTGGAGTTGCTTCTGCTCCTCCTGATCTAAGTTTGCTGAATATGTGTAAGAGCACAACGATTCCCAAATATACAAGACTAATTATAAGTACGGTGTTTGGTTGAACTTTTAGAGATGAGACATCTCCAGAATAGAAATTTAATCCTGATTATCCTCCATTCTCTGTTGTTTTTGATGCTAAATTATGTAAACACAAATATCTTACGACTCTTGCCTCCACCTTGTCTTCTCTTTATTGCATCTTTGGCTAGTTAAGCTTTTTCAGACATTTATTAAATTAATTAATATCAATAATGTGCACGTTGTTTAATTAATAGTTGTATTAAAATCATCAAAAAATAAACTATTTATTAATTCATATTATAAAAATATATAATTCATATTCAAACATTAATTCAAACTCCATTCTAAATCTTATACAAACAGAATCCATTCTATAATTGGAAATTCATTATAATAACATGTTAAATTCAATATTATTCAATATTGTTAACCAAAATATCAATATACATTAAACATGATAAAACATCTTTTCAAATGGACTTAAAAATAATGCTATAATATAAAATAAATGTAAAAAGAATAGAGACTAGTCAAAAAAAATGATGATTGTTAAATAAATAAATGAATGATTAAAAAATTCTAATATTATGAATTTACTCTAAATTTAATGAATTTCGCTCATCTCAACTTAACTTTAATATATGTTCTTAATTATATATCCACTTGAAATAACAATAATCATTTTTATATATTTATTTTGATTATTAATATAGATATTACTATATCATATCTATAAGATAATATTTAGATTTTTATTACTTAAATATAAAAATCTTCTAATTATATAATAAAAAAACATTGGATTTTTAACTAATTTAAGTTAATTTCTCAATTTTTTATTCATAATTTAGCAACTTTATAAAATTTAGCTAATATAATTCTTATAAAATTTGAAATATTAATTCATAATTAATAATGGTTAATAGTAAAGGCCATGGCAAATTTACAAAGAGTAAAAATAACTAATTACTTAAAGGGATAAAATAAATATTATTAAGTACTTAAGAATTTTATAAAAATTTAGAATTCACTTCCAAAAGAGATTTGAATTGACATAACTTGTATTTAACTAATTAAGTATTAATAAAAATTTCTCTATTTCTTCTTATAATTAATTAAATTCTTATGTTTATTTTTATAGAAATATCAATTAAATCAAAAATATTACGTATTATGTAGTAATATAAATCTTGAAATGGAGCCTAATAATATAATTTAGAATAAATAATAATGAATCTTGATTAATATTAATCTACAGAAGATGATTGGCCTCAATAATCTTGGAATGAAAATGAATTCTTTGATATTTCATCGTCTCCAATACAGTTTGGTCGTTAGACTCACAAGAATAAATATGAAAATGACATAAACAATCAAGATTTTTATAGTTACAATTAATAGATCGAATAGCCTTCAGGGGGTTAGGATTTTAATCAAATTTCTATCAATTCTTTGATTCCTCTAAGAAAAAATAAGATTAGAAAGAATTAGAAAATTAAAAATAAAGCAATTAAAAAATTATATAAAGACATATTTTCAAGTATTATTTAAAACACAAATTCAAAATAAGAAGTCCTTGAAAAACTATAATAATGTTAAAATATGAAAGTTATGATTGATGGATTGGAAAAATCTTTAATGAAAATTAAATATATGCTTCTTTTTTACAGCTAAAAATAATGAATGCTGAATCATGTCTATGTTTTCAATTAATAAAATACAAATTTAAATATAATATTTAATTTATTTTCTTTTCTTGAAGTGATAAGAAGAATTATATTATTAAAATACTGATAAAATAAATAATAAAAAAAGAATATACATACAAGTAAAATAATTTAATCATTAATTAAAAGTGTTCAGAAACCAACCATCTGGAATAATTTATAAATTAGATTCATCAGAACAACTTATTAATTTACCATTTTACCATTCTCCAAATTTTTTCTTTCCTTCTTTATTAATCATAAGTCCTTTTCCATGTTATTTTCCATCTAACCAATAACCCTAATATTATTTTCCATCAGGCCAATTAAAAATACCAAATCCAGACTTTTTATCGGCTTCATATTCTCCATCATAATATTTTCCATCTATCCATTTATAAAATCCTCGACCATGCATTTAATTTCTAACCCAATAACCATAATAAGACTATGTTCTAAATAACTAATAAATTACCCTACCATCTGGCCATTCATATTTACCAATTCCATTAATCATATTATCCAACCATTCTCCATTATATGTACTTTACTAACTCCACTTATAAATTCCTTTTCCATTCTTTTTACCATTTTAGAACTCTCCTTCATAAACAGAACCATCAGGCCATACTTCTTTACCAATTCCATTTGATTTTCCCTACTTAAATTATCCAGTGTATATAGGTCCTCTTGCATAAATACATTTTCCATCTCCCTCTAAATAATTGTTAATAAAACTGCCCTCATATATATCTCCATTTGGCATAACTAATCTCCCAAATCCATTTGCCTTATTGTTTATAATCATTCCAGTATAGATTCCACCATCTTCAAATTTTATTTAATTCTAAAGACTTTCAATTTACTCATGCTTTGAATTTTAAGAAATGTATTGCTCCTTAAAAAATGTAGAAGAGTTTGATTTACTATCCATTGAAGGTGGTTTTTCTAATTATAAACTCATTAATATTTACACGGCTGTTTTTCGTCTTCTTCTTCATATTCAGGATCAGAATCAGAATCAGAACTAATTTCTTCTTTTTTATTTAATTCACTTTAATGTTGTACTTCTGGCCTCATTTAGCATTTCTAACATTCTTGTCCCATTGTAATATAGATAAAATACCTCTTTAATGATGTATTATAAATATAATAATTAAATGGGAAATACAAGTGATTGTTGTTCACAACCTACTTAATAAACTAAGAATTAGTTAATTGCTTTAGAAAAACAAATTATAAATAACGAGGATTGCGATGTAAGAGAATATGAAGCAGATGATTTTGTTAAGATTGGCTTAAGTAATTCAATTTATTCAATTTTCAGAGGCAAATAATGTCAAAGAACATACTCTATTTAATTAATCATGTCTAATAAAAAGATTGGCAAGTGTTGAAGCTCCAAAATTAGGTTAGCGTTTAGAGTTCTTTCCTGAAGTTTCAAATCAAATTGTACGAACTGTCTTAAGTTAATTACCATTACTTGAAATTCCACATGGTATTGAAAGAGGAGAACAAAATCCTCCAATTAAATTTGATAATGATTTTATATACTTTGGAGAATGGAAGGATACTTAAAAGCATGGTTATGGTAAATTATTATGGCCAGATGGAAGTTATTATGAAGGTGGTTTTGTTAATAATGAAACATCTGGTTATGGTAGATTGGTTCATTCATTTGGAGATTATTATGAAGGTTAGTGGAAGAATGATTAAGCAAATGGTTTTGGTAAATACCATAGATTCAAAAATTAAGCAAATTATGAAGGAAATTGGGTGAATGATAAATAATAAGGACATGGCAAAGAAACTTGGTAGGATGGATCTTCTTATGAAGGTGAATATTAAAATGGTAAAAAGGAAGGTAGAGGAATGTTTAAATGGGGAAATGGAAATATGTATATTGGAGAATTTAAAAGTAATAAAATGGATGGACATGGTGTTTATTATTGGAAAAGTGGAAAAGTATATGATGGGTAATGGAAAGAAAATAGAATGGATGGAGAAGGGGTATTAATTAGAATCTTATTGTAGTCTTTTAATTGGCCAGATGGAAGAAAGTATAAAGGTGGATACAAAAATGATTTAAAAGAAGGATATGGAGTATTTGAATGGTCTGATGGAAGATATTATAAAGGAGAATGGAAATAGGGTAAATAACATGGTAAAGGTATATTGAAAATGGATTAATCTAAAGAAGTTTAATCCGAATGGATTAATGGTAAAATGATTACTGATCGATAAATCGATTTATAAGGAACTACTTCCTGAATTTCTTTTCTATTATTTCGATATTCTATATATATTTTTAATTTTTTTACTACTATAATTATATTATTAACTGACATGAGTGAGTCTTAGCTAATTGAAAAGCTTCAACAATATGGTAGCAAGAAAGGAAGGTATGAGAATGATCTATTAAATTCATCTCAAGAATGTAGCTATAAGATTAGCACAAGTCCTAGATTTCATAAATATCATTAATCTCCTGTCATTCATCAATCTCCTGCTAATGTTTCATCTTCATTGGAGCATTATCCTTTTGATAAAGAAGAAATGTAAATAAAAGATCCTTAAGGTGAAATACGCTTTTTACTTAATATCATAGATTAATTGTAATATGATTTATAGATATAATACAATGATAGTGAGTTAATTAAAAAGAAGTATTAAGAATTACAATATTAAGTTCAGAAGATGCAAAGTAATGTTTATAAAGAGTAAGAATAATATGAAACAAAACAATACTGTGATTAATTGGAAAAATAAAACAGATAATTAAATAATGAAAATAATACACTAAAAAAGAATTAACAAGAGGTTTAATAAAAATATCTTGATTGCTAAAAGGATTTAGATAATTTAAAATTAAATGCATCAGAATTATTAATATAAAATGAAGGATTATACTCATTATTAAATTCTTTAAAAGAAAAACATTAATTTGATATTGATAGTCAAGCTAAACATTTTGAACTAATAAATCAAAAAAAAATAGATGATGAAATAAATGTAGTTCAAAAATAATATAAAAGAGAAATTGAAACATAAAATTCTATTTCAGATTCATATAAAAATAAAATTGAAGATTTAACAAATGAATGCTAAATTAAATCAAAGAAGTTAAGTTAATAATAAGAGATTAATTTAAAATAAGAATTAGAAATTGAAATATTAAATGGAAAATTAATTAGATATTAAAAATTAGAATAAGAATTAGTTGATATTGATACACTATTTCAATAAAAAAGCAGAACTTGTTAATAATTAGTTTAAGAAAATTAAAAATTAGGGGAAGAATTAAAGAATTAAAAATAATAAATATAATAATTGGATTCATCATTTAAATTATAATAGAATCTTTTAGAAAAAGAAAGGAATGATTATATTGAGAGAATTAAATAATTATAAAAATAATTAGATGAATTATAAAATGTTAATAATGAATTTAAGAAAAAGGAATTGGAACAATAAAGATTGTTAAATAAATTATCTGAATATGGAGATGAAAATATTAGATTATTAGAATAAAATACTTTCATTTTGGATAAGACTAATGACACAGAGACATTAAGAGTTAATTATAAGAATTTAGTTAAAAGATATTATCAATTAAAAAGTGAAAATGATGGATTAGTATATTCAATAAATTAACACATAACTAATAGTGCTATTTTATAAAGATAGTTATAAAATGCAATAATTGAGAAAAATGAAGTCATAACAAATCTTCATTATACCTAATAATAATTACTTAATTTATAATATTCATTAAGTCATTGAAATTTATATTACAATTATTTTTATATTATTTATATTAAATATAATAAGAAAAAAAATATTATTTAAAAAGTATTGAAATTTATAATCAATAATTTTTATTATTTCCCTAATAATCTTATTCTATCAATCTTCATCTTATATCATATAAGAAAGTTTTTCAAATGAAATTATTTTTGTGATATATAATGAAATTTTCTTCAACAATTATTTTCCTAATTGTAAAAACTTGTTTTAATTCTGTAATTCAGTTTCAATAAGAAATGTGACTTCTTTTTACAACTTAGCTTTATACTATATATTTGAAGATCAATTTAGAAACAACAGAGTTCAAACTTTAATTTCGAATTAAACATCCTTTTAGAGCTGAAAAGTAATTTCTATTTTAATTAGTCTGCAAAAGCAAGTAATCAAATAAACGACTATTTACTCTGGATATCACAATTTTTATCATCGTCTCCTTCTATTAATTCCAGTAAGTAATTCTATAATTCATGAAAATATTGGGTTTCACAAAAATATTATCATTTTTTTAAAATAAATTAAAGTCTATTATGAATGCAAATTTTTAATTATCTTATTCTTATAACTGCTAAAAATTACAATTACAATAATAATTGAACCTTTTTGTCTATTAGCTTTTGTTATTAATAAAAATTTCCTAAGATTTTTTCATAATTCTATTTCAAAAGAGAATTATTGCAAAATTTAGTTCGACCATAACATAAATTAAAACTATTTCATAATATTTTATAAAATGATAAAAATATTATAAATTTCTTATTCGTTTGTAATATATTTTTTATTCATTATAAAATTTTTGTTAACGATAATTATGAATCCTCTTTTCTTTTGCATTAGTTAAACCAATTCAATATATTTGTGCATGATTTACTCAAATAATGTAGTTGTTTTATTTACACATATCAGAACAATCTAAACAAGTATAATTTAATTTCATCATATGGTTTTTATGACAATATAAACTCTTATATTAAAAATATATATATCAAAAGAATAATACAAGTCCAACCTTATAATATGATAATGATTTTTATTCAAATAATATACACATACCATATCAATATACAAATTAGTCTTTGAAATAGTTCATATTCTAATTTAATCACTAGTTTTGGAAATGAAATCAATCAATTAATTTTCTAAAAAATATTAATTTTCAGGACTAATTTTATAAAAACGAAATTTATCAAATTTAGGGTCATTTGAGTTTCTTTTAAAAAGTCATATTATTATTGATTTGTTTGATTAATTTAACATTTATATATGAGATATTATGTTTTAAAATATCAAGGCTATAAACTAATAGTTCTACATCTTGAAATTTAATGTGAGAATCAAGTTGATGATTTTCTAATTCTGAATAACAAAATATCAAATTATCGAATAGATGCAGATTTGATATATTTTAAATAATATCAGAATAGATATTAAATCAACATAGAAATTTTATATATAAATCAAACAGAAAAAGCATCCTTGTCTATGACCGATGGAGTCCTTATCTTTTGTTAAGACTTTAGTTTTCTCCTTTATATAATTGGGTTTTTTTCAATTGAATATTATTTGCTTCGTGATACTGGCGGTGAATGTACCAGGCTTTGAGTCATCAAATATGATTCAAATTTATCTGTTTTAGATTTATTTAGATTCTACTCTATTTTAGTTTTTGTGACAGAACACCCCATAAATTTTAATTATTATTTTTAATCTTATATACAAGTTAAAGGAATTTAATTTAAATAAATTCTTTCTACTGATAATGGATACTATATAAAGTCTTATTTTAGAATTAATTAAGAATCCTTTCTAAACTTCCTCTTTAATTGATAAATTATTACCAAATTGGTTTTTTGAGAAATACAAAAAGATTATCTGAATTGATGTTAATTTTTTGAATATTTAATTTTTTTGTTTAATGA
The DNA here is from genome assembly GCA_905183005.1 of Paramecium pentaurelia. NCBI lineage: Eukaryota > Ciliophora > Oligohymenophorea > Peniculida > Parameciidae > Paramecium > Paramecium pentaurelia. The sequence continues at coordinate 117,323 of CAJJDO010000040.1, read as the reverse complement.
GTTTATTCTTAAACAAAATTCAATTTCTTAAATTCTAAGTTTTACTTTATAAACTTTTATTTTCTTATTATATGTCTCTAACTTTGAAAAAACATTAAATAATAATACTTTTATGGTATTAGTGATAATAATATGAGATTAATATTTTTTACTTCATAAACATAGTCTATTTAAATTTATAGTGAAAAATAAAAAAAGAATAATCACAATTATATGCCTATTGATTACTATCAATTTTAAAAGAAAAATAAACCTGAATCCAAAAAATTAATCTCTTCATTATTTTCATGTGTAAACTATGCATAACAGATACATCTAATATTTAGTAATTATTCTCTCACATTTATACATATAATATAATTGTATTGATCTAATAAGCTTAATATGTCAGAATTAATAAAAACTAATTATAATATTCTAATTAAAATCTTGTTTAATAAAAAATAAACTAAATCAGAAAAATTAATCTCCTTGGAATGATAAAAATATAATTTTACTCTTACTTGTATATATTTACTTAAATTAAAAAAATAATTAAAAAGGAAAATTTTGTTCTTAGGTAGGTAAGAGACTGATTCATAATGATAATAAATATTAATTATAATTAATTCATAGTAAAAATTAATTTAAATCCAAAATATTATTCTTTAAAGAAAAATAAAATAAATTCATTCATTGAAAATTATAATGAAAAATTATTTAATTATAATTTGATAAATTTATCTATCGCTAGCTTTTTCTAATTCCTTTTTAATAAAAAAGAATTAGAATATATTCTTCTCAATTAATCTATATTTATTACATGATTATTATAACTAATTATAAAAATTTAAATAGGTTAAAGAAATTAAAATCAAGGCTATTTTTCTTAATTAAACCAAAAAAATCATATCATTTCTTTAAATTTATATCTAGTAAAATTAATAACAAAAATTTTTGATATTTGGTTCAATATACAAATAAAAAAACAACTTTTAATCAAGGATAACAAAAATAAGTAATATTGTTTAAATCAAAATTAAAATATTCAATTTTCTGATATATTATATTTATATACAAATAAACTTTTTTTATTACTAAATTATGTTCCATCTATTACTCAAATATCTAAATTTATTTTTTTAACTAAAAAACTAAAAATGAATACTTTATTTTGACTTAGTATACGAAGCAAGAAATTAGTAGTGTGGAATATGTGGAAGAAATTATGAAATGATTGTATTTAATATTTGATAAGTTTTGATAATTTTAGAATTGAATGTAAGCATTTATAATTAGTAATAATTAAATTTTGTTGGGAATAAAAAAATCAATGAAATTATTTTTATTATTTTTAATTAAATTATTTAAGGATCTCCTCTTTTTAAAGCAATTCTCTTTCTCTTTTCACCATTTATTTATTAATTCAAGTGTTATGTGAATCATATAAGTTTGACATTAATTATTAAGATATCTTTTTAATCATATAATATATATTAATAATCAAAAAATATTTCCGTAATTATAATAGTTCATTAAAGTATGACCATTCATGTATTATAACCATATTTATGTTTAATACCATTGTTGATAGTTCTAATACTAAGGAAAATAAGAATTTATATATGATTCATTATTTTGGCAGTTCTAAACCTCCTAAACTTATTTAGCTTCCACAGATGGTATTTCCTTTAAATATTTAAAAGTTTATTATTGTTATTCTTCTATTTCTTTTTTAAATCTTCTAGTCCTCTTTTGTTTTTTCCCCACACGACCTTCATGTTTATAAAGAGAGAGGATCGCTTTCCCAGTTGAGAATTTGATCCCAAATTATTTGGCTGCTTGCTTTATTGTACAAGCTCCTTATTGTACTTTTTCGATGAAAGCTCTTCGTGTGTCATCTGAAATTTTAGCGTATTTCATATCTTAAAATAATTATCTTCAATTAAGAAAAATGAATAGTGATTATAAATCATTTTATTTGGAATTCAGCAAGTAAATAATAGATGAATTAACAATATTTATATAATTATAGAAAATATTTGAAAATCACAAGGTTAAATGTATTTTATTTTCAAAATATCTTTTCAATTTTCATCCATCATTCTAAGATGAACAATTTTACAATATATAATTCTTTGTAATTTTTTAGAATGACATAATTAAAAAAAGTTGCTTTGATCAAAAAATTAGTTATGTAAGTATAACTTATATCTACACATGATCTAATGTTGTGTTTAAATTAATCAATAGTTGCTATTTAATTCGATAATTTGAAGTATATGTTAGAAATATTTATTTATTTTGCATTATTATAATAAAATGATAATTATATATTGTAAATACAAAATTAAATTATTAAAGAAATTTATTGCTTTGATAACGCCAGACTAATTGGATAAATGGATAAAATGTATTAATTTATTATTATTAAATATTCACAATTCTACTCTAATTTATATATAATCATGATTTAAAATATTGTTTAAAATGGAATAAGATTTTAGAAACAATAACTTAAATATCAATAATTCAAATCAATTATTAAAGCATCATTTATCTAGGTTGACAAAATAGTCTAAATTATAATTTTGATATTGGAATATTAAATTGATGATGCATGTAGATTAATCAATACCTATATTTTATAATAAAGTATAATAAATTAACTATTGCTCTTACTTTATCTTTAATTTTGTTAGATTGAATTTCAATTTATTTTAATTTTATTAGAACAACTAATAATTTTAATAAGAAAGCTGATGATTTTTCCCAAATTAAACTTTAAATTTTTATTATCAATATAGTATAAAAATTAAGAAATAAAAGGAGAATAATTAAATTCACAGATTGACCTTCATATATGTTTTTATAGAGATATTTAATATTTAATTCACCATTTGAGATTTATTTTTTTATGTTAAAACACATTATCTAAATTGAAGTAATTAATAAGAGTTTTATTAAAAGGAAATAACTTTATAAAATCTTCTTGTTAGTATGCTTTAAATATGGTGATTAGAAAAAATAAAATTTTTAATAACAATTAGATGCCAAATAATCTCATTTCTGATAAGAAAACAAAGAAACAATAATTGCTTAGATAAATAATATTTTCAATGAGGTTCTGACAAATTAGGAAACATAATTTATATTGATAATTTGAACATATTTTTCAAAAAGCCTTCTCTGATGCTCCTCTTTGATCTATAATAATTCCATGCAATTTAAATTAAACACTTAATTTGTTCTCTAAAACGGCCTTTAAATCTTAAATTGCTATCTAATGGGATCTCTTATCATTTGCATTAGTGTATATTTTTGCATTCTATAAATAATTCTATAAAATTACACTACTGTTATCAAGAACAGAAATTATATATACTTCCTTAATAACATAGGCATTGCTCATAGTATCTAAGTATTATTTTAAGCATTGCTCTTAAAGAGGATTATTCTGTAACCCAAACACACCTCCAGGATTTGTAAATACATCAAAATCATCAATTCCTCTTGTTCTAAAGAATGCAGACACTTAATTTCTTGCTGCTGAACTGCTATCAGTAATTGCAAGTACTTTGATAGACTTATTCTATTATTGAATAGTTCCTTAAACACTTCTATAATAATAAAAAATGATGCATACTAGCCATTTTTATTTTGTTGAGATACTCCATCAATTCCATAAAATTATTATAGATTTTTTTAGAATCTAGGATCTTATTCTAGTCTTTAGAGTTTATTTTGTTCAATAGCATTAATTTATTATTATTATTAAGAATGTTTATTTACTTATTTTTTTGGTTGGGATGGGTCATCTGCAGCAAAAAATTTATTAAGATTTTTTTAAAAATTGGGATCACCCACTAATCTAGGATCAGGAGGAGCCTCATTAAATTATTGATTTCTTTATTATTATTATTATGAATGGCTAGAGTATTATTATTACATTGAATGTTTTTTTACTTAAGAGGGATCATCAGCAGCAAAGAATTTATTTAAGTTTTATTAAAATTATTGATCATTTTAACTTCTTGATTATTATCCTTAATATTATGGATATGATTATTGTGAATATGCATTATTATTTGCCCTAGAATTACTTTATCTAATATTATTATTTTATCTAATTGGCTAAGAAGGATCATCAGCAGCAAAAAATTTAACAAGATTCTTCTAAAATTAAGGATCTGATGGTATTGAATTATTTGTTTTATTATAAGATTTTGATTAGATTTAATTTGGGTCATCAGCAGCAAAAAATTTAACCAAATTCTTTTGAAATTATGCATCGTTACCATTGCCTCCAGATCCAATTTAATTTGCTGATGTAGCATAGCCACCAGCATTTTATTAGACACTTTGGTATGGATATTTTTATTGGATAGGATCTTGTTAATAACTAATTGGATTTCTGACAAGAGGAGCACCAGTAAGAGGATCTAATTTTTGTTTAAGAATTTACTAATAGAGCTGGCCTATAGAGCTATTTTCTTATCAAAATTAGCATTATTATATTGCTATTAATTGTATGATTAATCAGGTCTCAACATTGCACCTGTTAATGGATCTATATAGGAAATGAATGAAATATTGATTTACTTATACTACTAGATTATAAATATAATTATTTTTCTTTAAGGTTGATTGAATCCATAGTAGGTTCTTATTAATATCTAGTTTTGGAACTTGGACGGTTATACATTTAATGAATATATTAATTATTATATCAATATAAAACTAACCACAAATCAATAAGTAATGCTTTAAGTTTGAATAAGTTAGGCAAAGAGTTTTGCTGCTTTAACATTGGTAAGGATTGTATCTTCATCTATATCATGATGTCCATCGACCTTTCCATTTAAAGAGATTTAATAATCTTCTTCAATTCTTGATAATTTGACTGCTTCTTGAATATCAATATGATTATTCCAGATTTGAAAAGCCAAAATACATGACTTTAAGTTTTCTAATTATTAATAAAAACATACCAACTTTAGAATCTAGACAAACTAATTGCCAACTATTTAATTCTTTAAGAATTGTTTCTATTTTAATTTAATCATATTATTTTAAAGGTTCTACATCCAAACCAAAATTAGCCTTTAAATGCATACCAAATTTTTGATTGAATAATTTTAATTGAGGGTCTAATTTTTACATTTATATTTAATAAAGTTCTGAATGTGATTACTCTCTAAATAAAATAGTATCTCTCTCTAAATAACTAATAATTGAATGCTCCATAAATTCTCTCATACTTTCATCTGCTTCAATATCAACAGCATTTCTAGCCAATGTCATTAATGGCATAGTAATAGGATTAATAAATTCTGTTTATGAGTTATATTCATCAGCAATACATTAAGCTAATTATGGTGTGGGTAATGCTAATTCATTTTTGGATGGAGTCTTTACTATTTTCCCATCTAACTAATCATCTATTTAGATTCAATATACCTTTATTAACCATTGATTTTATGGATTAACCACTCCAAATGCCATTTCAATTTTAACATCTTTATAGAATCTCTTGATTTGTAAAATTTATGAAGTTGATATCTATTCTGTAAATCTAAATTTAAGTAATAAACCTCTCATCTTAAAATTATAAATATTATTAAACAACATATATTTCTATTCTCATTATATTAAAATTTTAATAACATTCAACCAGATCCCATAAATTATTGAGCAAATGTTCTCTTAGCAGATGCAAATACTGAAGAAAATGCTCCTCCTCCTGATGAACCACTTGTTTCTTATTTTTCTAAACTGATTGCTTCTGTATCTCTCATAGTTGCTCTTGCTATAATTACTGATGGATCTATTGTAATAATTATTCTATGATAAATTATATTATAAATATATACCCCTAATCACATATCTCATCAATTATAATTATGACTTGATCAAAATTCTCTAATAAGGTTTTCTTATTGATATGATCTTTTGTTATATGATTTAATGATTCATAGATTCCATTTATAACTTATGATAATATTATCTCATTTTCTTCAAAATCACCCAAAACAAACAAGTGTACTTCATTAAATGCCTTCATTACAATGTTAAACTAACAATATTGAAATATCTCAGCTTTAAAATCATAATCATTAATTATACTTTCACTTCCCTTAGTCAAACGAGCTCCAACTCTCTTTCCCTTCTCCCATACATTATGTTCAAATTATTTTTACACGTCAATATTTGTAAGCACACCTTCTGGTACTCTTAATAAATTCTTTGGAAATAATTATGGGTAGTATTTTGAATATAGTCTTGTACCATCCTGTGATCTTACAAATATTATTCCAAATATTTTAGATATAGAAGTAGATAATTAACTCATAATGTTTAATTAATATAATTTATTTATTTTTTACATCATTATCCAACATACTCAAATATACTAATAAATCCATTATTCTATCCAACTAACAATTATTTATTATCATTTGATATATCAATACATGAAACAATATCTTTCACCTCTATTGTTTACATAAACACCCATTTATTTTCTTTTATCTATTTCAAAATTCTTACCTATGAACCTTCTCCAATAAGTAGTATACTTGAATTTATGTTAAAATATATTGTTTCAATATTCTTATCACTTTAATACTAACATTATAACTCATATTTTTAAGTTTATTCACTTTTTTCCCAAATAATTGTATTACCTTTTGAATCAGTACCAACTAATATATCTTTTGAATTACTGAATCTCACCTTAGTTATAGAACCTTGATGTAATTCCATCCTTTAATTAATCTACCATTAATTGTTTATTTATTTCCAAATAGAAATATGACCATCAGTAAATCCAATTGCTATCTCTTAGGAATCACGATTACAACTTACACTAGTTGAAAATATGCATTCATCTTCAGTAAAAGTCTCATTCAAAGAAAATGTTTCAATCCATTCTTAATTCTAATATTCCAAAACAACTGCAAAATCATATAAGCATTATACCATTTTTGTTGAGTTATTATTCAATTATAATTCTAGAATTTAATTGCCTTCAGATTCTCTAATTGTTTTTGATACCCATTTCTCTTATTCTTAATTATAACTTAATTGATCAATTTATCCTTTTTTATGTGCATAAACAAAGCTACCTAATTCTTAATTGAAAGTGCAACATTATATTTATTAATTTTCCAAAATAACTTCTTTAAATATCCACTATTTATCTTACTATTCAAGTTTAATAAAATGATCATCTTTTCCTATACTAATTATATTTTTATTATCCTTAACAAACTTTGCTGATAGAATCTTAGAATTCTAATGTTTTTAAAGACACACTTCTTTATAATAAACTTTCTTGTTTATTGAATCCTATTACATATTTTAATACAGAATTATAAATCTGGATGATAATTTATATTCTTAACAAAACCAGAATTTATTAGTATTTCTATAATATAATTATTATTATTGCTTATAAAATATTATTATTATTCTATTCATTTTATAATTAATCAAGATAAATATAAGATATTTCAGATGGATTAACTAAGTTGTTTAGATAATAATCTAAATTTATTCTAATTTGATAAAAAAGAAATTTATACTTATTTATCAATCACATATTATTTAATTTATATATATATATAATAACTTAATATGTAAAGAGCATAATCAGCAGCACCTAATTTTGGTATCTTAAGTAAATAAACTAGACTTTCCTATGGAGGATATGTTTAAAATAGCAACTAGACAAACTTCAGCTTTTGGTATTGAAGGATATGAAGCTCCAAAAAAGTACGTTGATCCAATTAAATAAATGGAAGAAAGAAAATTTTTAACCCAAAAAAAGGGTAATGTATATTGTTGAAGATTTAGGTTAAAAAAATAGAAATCATGTCACAAAAAGAGGTCATTATTTAGAAGATTTGAAAAAATTATATGAGAAGTTACCTGCACCAAATAAATATGATATTGTTAAGCCATGGGTTCCATTAAAATAAGAAGGAAGAGTAAAGAGTGCTCCATAGAAAAGGTATATTTTGAAAATGTATTTTTAAATAGATGCACATTTATAGACTAAATATTCAAAGAAGCAAAAGTAAGAGGAATTCCTGGAGCTGGTAAATATAATGTGATACCTACTCTTGAGGATGTTTTAAAATAAGTTGAAGAAGGAAAAAAGAAAAAAATAGCGTATTTGTTCTATTGTTATTAAATAGACCAGTTGAAAGACCAACTTACTTAAATGAAATTTAACATTTAGCTGTAATAAATCCAGGTCCTGGAAATTATAATCCTCATGTAATTATTACTGTGACATTTTTATAGAGAATTGAGAAAAAACTAAAAATTAATGAAACTAAACCAGCTGATTAAATTGTAAAACACAAAGAATAAGAAAGAAAGAGAGGCAAATCATGTTTGCCAGATATTGGTACTTATAATCCAGAGCCTGTTGAATTTATGTCCTTTAATAAATTACAATAACTATCAAAAAAGAAAGACAAGTCTGATAAACATGTAAATATTATCAAATATATAATTAGAATTTTGGAAGAGAAGATAGATTTAAGGATCCTAAAAAAAGTAAATCCAAATAAGTTCCTGTACCAGGTCCTGGATAATATCCTATGATTGTATAATGGGCTGGAAAAGAGAAAGATAAAAACAATCCAAAATAAAAGAATTATTTAGATGTTACTACAAGAGGCATTTCTCGTTCAATATATTATTGAATTAAACTTTGTTAAATTATTATTAAATTTTTCATAACACAATAATGAGTGGAATGATGAAATCTTTATATATTGAAGACAATGTCTCAATAAATTTAAAAAATATACCTATACCTTAACCATTAAATGGATAAGTATTGATTAAGGTTGAATATTCTCCTATTAATCCATTTGATAAAGAATTCTTAAATGGATATAAAATTGGATAAAAAACATTAGTAAATACTGTTCCTGGATTTGAAGGATCAGGTACAGTTATAGCATCAGGGTAATTTAAGAATTTTTAAATATTTAGTGGTGGTTTACTTGGTTGGCAATTAAAAGGAAATAGAGTAGCATTTTATACAGAACATTAATTTGGAGCTTATGGTTAATATGCTATTGCAGATGTTAATTATTGTGCAGAATTGCCTAAAAACATTTCATTTTAAGAAGGTTGCTGTAGTTTTATTAATCCATTGTCTGTTTTAATGATGTATTAATTACTTGGAAATGCTTCTGGAATTATTTCAACTGGTGCTTGTACTAATCTTGGAAGAATGTTAATGAGATATTGTTAATATAAAGGAATAAATGTCATAAATATTGTTAAATCTTAAGGAGAGGAAAAAGTATTAAAAGATGAAGGAGCTAAACTCATTTTAAATATAAATCAAGATGATTTTGATGAAAAACTAAAATTAATGTCATCTTCATATAAGTATAAATCTTATAATTATTTATTAAGTACAACTGTTTTATTTGATTCGATGGGAGGAGATCTATTAAGTAGAATATTGAATCTAATGCCTAATGGATCAAGAGCATATCTCTATGCTAATTATTCTAAAAAATCACTTGATGGAATCTATAGTGCAAATTTGATGTATTAAAATAAAAAAATATTTGGGTAATTGTAATTAATAATTAATAGATTTTCATTTGTAGATACATTATAAAGTAAAAATATCATTCAATTAAAATTGATGATGAATGAAGTCTTAAATAATATTTAAGGATATTTTAAGACATTGCCAACTTAAATTGTAAATTTAGTTTATAAAATTAGTTTTCATTAGAGGAATTTGAGAAAGCATTAGAATCTAAGGAAAAAGCAATTTTAAAAATTTGATACTGTTATGATTTGTTCAATAATTATTATAGATTATCATTTATTATTGATATTTAAAATTTTAATACTTTTAATTATAAGTAACCATCAAATATTGTTAAAACATATTATCAAAATTTATTAGAAATTAATCAATTACACTTAGAATTTAAGACCAATCTATATTTAATTTAGATTTATGAAAATATTAGAAGTTATTCAAATAATTCGAATATATATTATATAATTAATTAGATTAAATTCTTTGATTTTTATATTATTTCAATAGAATTTCTATTTGATTATGAATGGTAATAAATTATTTACATAAATAATCTTATTCATGAATCATTTTTAACTTGCATTTTATGTATCACAACAATAGGTTAATTCTGACGTACTTTTCTATATTCAAGATAATTTTGATAATAATTAAAATCTTCCTTTTAAACATTTTCATCTTATGCTTCTTTAAATTAATACAATGCAAACTATCCTTCATATTCACCTTCCAACACTTAAATTAGAGAATTTGAATTGTTTCTGTTGACATTATGGATCAAAACTACAAATTCAACATTAGAAGATAAATATAAAGTTTCTAGTGAGTTGAACTTTTTAAATTTCATTATTTACTTAGTTTATCTCATTTCTTGGATTTTAAGTTCTTGATATTTCAGTTTCTATGCATTCATTATTATTATTTATAGTATCATTAATGCTCTCTATTACTAATTCTTACAATTCTTTCTTAAAATTAGCTTTTAATTAATCATCTTTTATAAACTATATAATTAAAATTATTAATACTTATAATTAATTCTAATTCTAATTTTGAATTGTCTAATTCTCATTAAATGTAGTATCATTGTATGTTCTATCAATAATAATGTTTTCAAAAATATTGTCAACTTAAGTTTGATTTGAAAACTCTTCCCTCTTGATAGCTTCATAAAATTAGTATAATACTTTGATTATTATTTTTTTTGATGATAATTTTAATTTTTTTACAAGGAAATTAAAAATTCTTCAAATTCTATTATTATTCATTGTTATTATTAAGTGTTTGTAAAGTTTCATTATTTATTTCATTTAGTTTTTAAAAATTTAAACTAAATTATTGTACTTATTCAATTTACTATATTTTTTAATGTGTTTTTATAATTTATTCTTTTGTTAAACATTTATGTAATCTAATTTAAAATAATTCTTCTAAACGATTAAAATATTAATTCTTTTATTAGTTTAAAAGATAAAATATGATTTAATAGAGAGTCCAAAATTCAATTGTTTATAAAATTCTTTTCCCACAAAATGTTGTTTGATAAGGAATTTACATTGGAAATTCAATGTGTTTAAGCAATGGACTTGTGATATCAAATACATAATCCATTAATCCATCAATTGTCTATTATGATTAATACTATGTTAATAATAATATTTTCTTTTTGAGATATTCAAAAATATTATCAAATTCATCCCTGAAACTCATTTGTCTTTTTTCATAAGATAACATTCCTCTTTAATGAACATTTGTATGTGTAATCTTCTAATCTGATTTAGAATACATTATATAATTTTATAAATTCTTATAAATTATTTAATAACAATTATACTCATTTTGATTAGATTATTGATTTACTAAAATGACTTTGATGAATATCATAGCTAGGTTAAGTTTAAATAATAGATTTTTGTAGTGTATCTAATATTGATGGTTTTGCTTAATTTTTCTAAAGTACTTATTGTTATTATTAAAATTAATTAAATAGTATTTCATATTTCTAATTCAATTCATCAAATGATTATTATTTTTCATGAAGTTACTACTCTAAATTTATTATTTATCTTTTTGATTATTCTAGATTCTATTTTAAATCATTAACATTCAATTAATCATCCTCATCTTGTATTATTAAACCTGAATTTGTTTAGAGTTTTAATTTAGTCAATAGTTTTTATTTATCTAAATCCAATTAAACAATTGTTTCATATTAATTACCAATTATTTTGACTAATTCATCTGAGTATTGATTGTTATTCTTAAAATCTACTTCTAATTTCTTCTTTAAATTGTTAATCTACTCTTAAAAATTAGGAGAACTAAAGTCCCTCTTATTAAATAATGTAAGATTTTAAGATTTATTCCTTTATAAATATTATTACTTTGATACCTTTCATATTCCAAATCATCATTAAGCACTTCATTCTTATAAATAAGATCATCGCATTTATTCTTTAATTCATTAATTGTTGTTTAAAGTTATAATATTCTTTCATCATAATTAATTTACTATTCATTATTTCCTAAAGCACCTTACCTTTCTTCCAAAAGAGTTTTTAATTGAAATTTCAAATTCATATTTTCCAATTTCAGTGAATTAATTTCCCCTTGCAAGGCTATTTTATCCATAATAACAAATATCAATTAAATAAATATAATTATTGTATTTTAATCATACTCACTTTGAATACATATCCATTCTTTTAAAACTTTATACTATTTTTAAATAATAATGTTGGAAATAGGAATATTCTTGTTTCATTAATTAAATAAAGAAGAATTACAACACTTATCTTAAAATAATAAATTACTTTTTAACTAAAAGAACATTTATATTTATTTTCAAATTTTACTTATATTATTTTACTATTAATTGATTAATTGGATGGATTCTAATATCATATTATATATTAATGATAACGAAATTTGTATGAATTCTTTATATGAATTCAGAAAGACTGTAATTAAAAAAACTTCTATTCAGAGAGAAGGAAGGAATTATTTGTTAGCATTATATATGAAAATTTTACTATTTTTGGAGTTTAATCTCTTACCTATTTAAGGAAATATTTTATTCTTAATTGATTATTAAAATTAATAATATCTAATTGAATTAATGAAATAAAACGATCAACATTACTAGATTTACTCATAATTTACACATATGGTACATTTTTTTAAATATATTAGTTAAACAAAATGTTATATTTATTAATTATGTTGTCAAATCAAAATTAATTTTTTTTTATTAACCATTCTTTCTCTATAAGATTATTAATTCAAAAATGCTCTGTAAATTTAATTTTATTTCTCTAAACAGGTTAGTTCTATATTTTAAGGAGATTAGCCTACTGATTTCTTTTTTTATTAGTTATCATACAGATCAAATGATTTGTTATTTGAAGTCCTTGTATTTCCAGTAGTAAACATATTATTATTTATTTTATTATTATTAGAACTTAAGATATTGCTTTCAATAGAAATTTGAGGAATTTTAATTTATAATTCTTTTAAATTGATCATTTAATCTTATATTTTCTTTTTTTACATTTATCCATGTTTTGCATATTCTTTTAAATAATAATCATCTTCTTTATCACTTAAGTCTTATTCTAAAATAAATTATTTTGGATCAAAATGTTATTATAAATAATCTAAATCATCCCAATTAATACAATTTTCATTCTTATCAAAAGTTTCATTTTATTTTTATTTCATTTTACATCTTGCAGTCAAATTAACTTTTGGAAATTAAATTTCAATAGTTTGTCTCTCTTTTTTAACACTTTCAAATCTGATTTTTGGTTTTGGAGGTAAATATATCTTTCTTTCATAAAGTTTTTCCTATGTTAAAATTTCTGTTTGTTCTTTAGAATTAAATGGTTTACCTATAATTAACATTTTCTTTCTGTATTATTTTGGATTGTTTAAACCCAAATATTCATAAAATAAATCATTCTATTCTGGAAAGATTAATTAAGAAAGTTTAATGATAATCATTTAAAAATTATCTAATGTTAATTCCATTTGAGAATTTGCATTTTTTTTATATATTTCAACTAAATTAAATTTAGTTAATATAAAGTTTTACTTATGATTGAATTTAAACTAATTTTTATTCTTATTTATTATTATATCTAATTTACCACCAAGTTAAAGAATCAAATCATTGGTAATTTCTAAATCTATGAGTTCAAAATCTTTGCAAAAAAACATGAACTTTTACAAAATCATAATACTTGATAATTATTATAATTTATCAAAGGTATTATATTTATTTGTAGTTATTGCTTATTTTGAATAAAATAAAAAAATCTCTTTCAAATTTTCAATCATTTTCTTATCAATTGGTTTTGGTTTATTAACATCTTATTGAATTTATTATTATTCAATTATCTATATAGTTTATTATTGATGTTGATTTTAGTTTTTATTGCCAATTTATAAAATAACTTACTTGTGTTTTTCTATTTAATGATGAATTGTGTTAGCAGTATTCATGACAATTAATTTTGGTTATAATTATACTTGATTTCCTGTCTAAATTTCATCTAACTCCTAAAAAGAAATAGTTTATGGATCATTTATTTCAGTTAAAACTTATTTTACATCAAGTTCTGGCTCATTCTCTTTGGCATCATCTTGTGTTAAATCGATTAAACTACTCATAGGATTATCTACATTCTCTGAATCTTATTGATCAACTGTTTTATTATTTTGAAGATCAAGTAAATTAGCTTTGCTGCTTTGTCTACTTTAATGATTATAAGAATTGGGGAGTATTGGAGTCAAATGTAAAGGTGATTAATTTGGATTATTTTATTTTTATGGAGATGTAAGATGATTAATAATCATTGATTCCTCAATAATGTTAGTCATTATTAATATATTTTATTCGTTAAAATCAATGTACTCAATACTTACATAAGTGAATACTAGTATGAATGATTTAAATAATTAATTATGAACATATAGAATATTAATATGTACTTTTAATCAATCATATGAGTTTGAATACTTTTAATTTTATTAGAAATAAAAAGATTATATAAAGGGATCGATATTTTTACACTTATTCTAGGACAATTATCAGATTAATAATATCTCATTTTTTAATCAAAAAATAAACAATAGTAAAATATAATGCAGGAAAATAAGAAATGTATATCATAATTACAATAAATAAATTATTTAGTCTTTTGATTTTACATAAGTATTCTTATTTATTTGATACTCTAATAGTTAAAATTAATGATTATTAATGATTCAGCTATAATTAAAAATAATTTTTATCTTTTTATCATAATAATATTAGAACAGTAATATTAAATTTATCTAAAATATAAAGTTAATGAAAATTAAACAGAAGAATAAATTTAGTATTTGATAAAAAGTTTAAATAAATTTTCATGTTTTGCGCATAGTATTTGTTTTTTTCAGGATCTCCTAACTATTTTCATATTACTTATCAATCAATTCTAAATCTAAGTATTTTTTACTTTAATTTCTTTTGCTATTTTGATCACTAAAACTTTTAGCTCTCTAAATATTATAAAATTTAAATACTGAACTAAGGTACTCATATTTAATTTGATTTTATTTATTATTGGAATTGTTAATATATTATATATTCTAAGGAATGTTATTCTAATACAATGACTTAGAGCCTGATCTTGTATTATCTGCAAAATAATTTTATGGTTTGGTATTATTGTTTGGTGTTTTAGAAATAGATTACTACAACGGTATTTGAAACTCAAATCCTGCAAAAGAATTTTTATTTTANTGTTTTATTATTTTGAAGATCAAGTAAATTAGCTTTGCTGCTTTGTCTACTTTAATGATTATAAGAATTGGGGAGTATTGGAGTCAAATGTAAAGGTGATTAATTTGGATTATTTTATTTTTATGGAGATGTAAGATGATTAATAATCATTGATTCCTCAATAATGTTAGTCATTATTAATATATTTTATTCGTTAAAATCAATGTACTCAATACTTACATAAGTGAATACTAGTATGAATGATTTAAATAATTAATTATGAACATATAGAATATTAATATGTACTTTTAATCAATCATATGAGTTTGAATACTTTTAATTTTATTAGAAATAAAAAGATTATATAAAGGGATCGATATTTTTACACTTATTCTAGGACAATTATCAGATTAATAATATCTCATTTTTTAATCAAAAAATAAACAATAGTAAAATATAATGCAGGAAAATAAGAAATGTATATCATAATTACAATAAATAAATTATTTAGTCTTTTGATTTTACATAAGTATTCTTATTTATTTGATACTCTAATAGTTAAAATTAATGATTATTAATGATTCAGCTATAATTAAAAATAATTTTTATCTTTTTATCATAATAATATTAGAACAGTAATATTAAATTTATCTAAAATATAAAGTTAATGAAAATTAAACAGAAGAATAAATTTAGTATTTGATAAAAAGTTTAAATAAATTTTCATGTTTTGCGCATAGTATTTGTTTTTTTCAGGATCTCCTAACTATTTTCATATTACTTATCAATCAATTCTAAATCTAAGTATTTTTTACTTTAATTTCTTTTGCTATTTTGATCACTAAAACTTTTAGCTCTCTAAATATTATAAAATTTAAATACTGAACTAAGGTACTCATATTTAATTTGATTTTATTTATTATTGGAATTGTTAATATATTATATATTCTAAGGAATGTTATTCTAATACAATGACTTAGAGCCTGATCTTGTATTATCTGCAAAATAATTTTATGGTTTGGTATTATTGTTTGGTGTTTTAGAAATAGATTACTACAACGGTATTTGAAACTCAAATCCTGCAAAAGAATTTTTATTTTAACAAGATTGGACAATATTTTGGGATCCTCCGATATTAAGAAGAACCTCTAAAATAATAGATTAATATTATACATTTAGTAGTTTATTAACTATTCAAAAATGCTGAAGGTTCCTCAACAACAGTTGATAATCTTTAATCTTTAATTTTAATTTTTTTGTTTTCAATTTATTTAGAGTTTTTCATATTTTCTTTAGATTCTTATAATTGTAATTGTTTAGATGAATGAGTACAAGGTTGTATAAATTGTTTTCGTTCAGTGTTATTTTTTGTACTTTAAGGCAATGAAAATCCTTCCATATTAAGAGAAGCTTTAACACCTTACTGCCCCATTTTTTTAAAGTTCTAAAAGACTTCTGCAGATGGCTCTGTCACTTAATTTTCAGGTTCATAATATTATTGCATTTCTCTGTTTATACTTTAATAAGCACTATCAAATGGGGTTCCTTAATAATTAACTATGGATATCTAAAATATGAATATGTTAACCTTTTTAGGATTATTTAGTTCATTTTAAAGGTTTTCATTGTTGTATATATCTGTATCTTCGAATTTTCTGAGAAAGAAATCATCTGGCTCAGTTTTATGTACCATCTTTCGAATAGGAGAGATTGGCATTTATTGTGGTTTCTTGTTTGGTTTAGAGAAGTATGACAATATCTGCTATATGAGAATAGTCTAAGTATTATTAAGTAGTATGATACATTCTGATTTTGTTGTTTAGAATTCTATAATTGTAATTCCATTATTTAAGTAAACACTTTAGTCCAACTTTTAAGTGTCTTCTTGATTGACTTGATATCATTGACTAATAGATCTCTAACTGAGACACCTTGTTCATCCATCATAGTTGTTATAATTAAATATATAAATATCGTTAATGAAGAATTATACATCACCCCCACTATAATAAAGTGACAGAGGGAGTATATAAGACACTCCTTATTATATGGAATTAAAACCCAAAAAAAGTAACATCAAAATAGCCAACACTGAAAGAACAAGTGGTAAAAACACTAAACAGGACTTGTTGGAATACTTCAAAAAAGAACGAAATACTCTAACCTAAGTAACTAATAGTATTAAAACTTAACTTCAATAAAATCGATCCATTGACAATTTGAATAGTCAGAAAAGTGAACGATTCAAAACCCTCAATGGGCAATTTCATTAAATTCCTTTGTCTTTAGATTAAAGGATACATACAGATGAAGGAAATAATATTAAGCGATAAATTCTCAAGGGAAAGAATCTCTCTTTAGCTACTATATAGATGGAATCAAAGTAGTAGAAGTTAATTACCAAATAAAACAAAGTAAATCAAACACCTTAAAACATTTATAAGAATCCAAAATCTACAGTAGATCAATACTTTTAAGACATTCAAATAAAAAGTGCAAAACAATATAAAAATAATCATCATATGGAATATCAGCAGTATTTCAATATTAGGGCTAACAAAAACTCATTGTTATAAGAATCTCAAACATTAAAATAATCAATTGAATATATCCTGTCTAAAAATAAGGGAGATTCAAAAAAATTTGTTAAGCGAGTTGACTCAACTGAACTACGTTCAATCAATCAATCTACTCAATAAAAGAATGATTCAATCAAAAAAATTAATAGAGCTGAAGAATCAAATCATTATGACCCCAAGAAACAATTAAAAATTATATTATTTTATAAGAATTAAAAGTAATTTATATTTAATATTTAGATACAATTATTTATTTGATTATCAAAATAAAACAACTGATAACCTATATAATTATTTGATCCAACAAATAGGTTGCATAGAATAATCATTTACTAAATAAGGTGGAGGCACAGGATCAACTGAAGAAAATCAAATTTAATAAGGTATTTTCTATAATACTCGAATTAGAAATCAATAAAATATGCCAATTTTATTGTGTTTAAAAGAATGTCCCATATGATTATTATCTAAGTCTACCAAATTTATCATTACATGTGTTTTAAGGAATAACTCTACAATTATAGCCATTAATTGCTTAGCCTCCTTCAGGAAAAAGAGTTACTTTGAAAGATTTTACACTTGTGAAATGTATAGGTGTAGGTGGATTTTCACGAGTATATTTAGTGAGAAAGAGAGACAATGGAAAATTTTATGCACTTAAATTGATTGATAAGAGTTTCATTATGGAAAATCAAAAGGAAGTAATTGTTTAAAATGAAAGAGATATAATGGTTAATATGGATAATTAATTTATCACTCCATTACATTTTGCATTTGAAACAAAATATTATATTGCCTTTGTACTTGATTATTGTTCAGGAGGGGAATTATTTTTTCATTTAAGAAAACTTAAAAGATTAAGTGAATAAGATGCTAAATATTACTTTGTTGAAATTTGTATCGGAATGGCATATCTTCATTCCTAAAATATAGTTTATAGAGATATAAAACCTGAGAATATATTATTGGATTTGTAAGGACATCTCTTACTCAGTGATTTTGGACTAAGCAAACCTAATATGTCTCCAGAAGATTTTGCTTATTCATTTTGTGGATCCCCTGAATATATGGCTCCAGAGATGTTACTAAAGAGTGGCCACAACTATTTAGTTGATTGTTATTGTTTAGGAGCATTGCTATATGAATTAGTTACAGGATTACCTCCATTTTATTCACATAATACTTAAGAAATTTACAATTCAATTTTGACAGAATAAGTTTTGTTTCCTCCATATGTTTAAATTTCAGATTAGTTAAAAGACTTAATTTATCAATTGCTAGAGAAGGATCCATCATAAAGAATAGGGTAGACTTAAGGAGTCATTGAAATTTTAACTCATCCTTGGTTTGCTGATGCTGATTTTGAGGCCATAGTTAACAAAAAGATCAAACCTCCATATAAACCAGAGCCTTTGTAATATAATTTTGATGAAGAAGAATTTAATAAAGGAGATGCAGAATTTAGAAAATAATACAATATAAATTTATAAAAAGAATATGTAACATTAATAAATTAATTTAGTATAATGAGAATTATAGTAATTATATTCTTCAAAATTTTTATTATTCAAGAGAAGATTTACCAGAAAAACCAGAACACAAATCTAAAAGATCTAATATAATTGATATTACTGAACTTCACTTTGAAGGTGTAGCTGAAGAATAAAGTTCACCAGAAAGAGTTGGAGTATTGAATATTATTAATATTAAATAGATTTTCACAAATGATTACAGAAGAGTATAAAAATATTAAGGTAAATCAGATATTCAAGATTTAATAAAAAGAAATGATCAAAATAATAATAAATCATCTTCTCTAATTTAATCTTCAAAAATAAGTCATGTTTATTCTAAAACAATGCAATAATAACATTCTCATCCTGATTTATAAGTATACTTTTATAAATAATAGAATTAGACTTTTAAATTGATGATTGATTCTAATAAAATGTAATTAAGTTCTGAGAGAACACCTACTTTGCCTGAAAATTAAAGTTCAAAATTCTAAAATAATCGAATTAAGACTGAATAAATCTCTTAGATGTTATATCCTAAAACAACTACAAATTATTAGTTTAATAAATAAACAAATCTATAGAAATTATTTGGATCTGATAGAAGAAAAAAATGAATTAATTTTGTTGAGTGATATATTGATTTTACAATTAATTTTAAGTTTACTTAATTTATTTATGATATAAGTTCTTGATCAGAATGATAGAGAAATCTATAAATATAGATTGCTATAAGGAGAAAATAGGTTTGGTAGTGATCCAAAACAATGTAAATACCTAATTAGAAATGTTCAAGGTGTTCTTTTCTCTGTCGTAAGATCTACATTCTAGAAATTTAGGCTTTACTTAATAATGATGTGTATTTCACTCATTTCAGTAATTCAGATTAAGTGTATAAAGAAGCAACCTTAAAATCAGATTAAAAAGTAGAAATACCCAAAAATTTCATAATAGAGATGGTCCCACTTAGAAATTATTATTTTTAAAACTTTAAGTTCAAATTACTTAACTCTATTGAAACAATATAGTAAAATAATTAATGCACATTACAAACTACATAAATCTTAGAGGATTTTAGTGGTACAATGGCATTAGATGATATCTTGGATATTCCATAATAATTTATACCTAAAGTTTCAATCACTTAATAAATGTCAACAACTTAAGTACTAAGTTCATAAGATCCAATCGTAACATCTACATTAATTCTAGATGAGATAGATCAATCAACATTATCAAGTTTAAATGAATTAATTTCATAATATTCAGGAATAAATTCTATGGTAAAATCTAATCACTTTTCTACTAATGATGCATAAACTTAAACAGAAATTATTGAAGTAGAACCTTAATTATAGAAAACTAGAACATTATTTAGTGATCTTTTTAAATCTAAAAGATAAACTTCATAAATTTCATAATAGATTGATTAACATAATTAATAGCCTTCATTTATTGATTAAACAATGATTGATTCCCAAATGTAAAATATTGATCAAAATTAATAAAATAACTAATAATTTCTAAGCAAAAAAGCTGATTTTAAAGGTACAATGATTGATGATGATTTAAATAAAGCATTTTCTTCATAATAAATTAAAAGTGTTGATAAATTAGAATAATCTTAAATTAAACGTTTTAATAGCATTTAATCAGACAATGTATAAATAACATAGTCGAAATAAGATAATAATAATTCTAAAATTGAATTAAATGATCTATTTGGTAGTTTACCTGAATTACCAAATTAATAAATATAATAATAGTAAACAATTAAAAAGTTTCCTTAACCTAAATCAAATATTTTAAATAATAGATATGATGATTCTTAAGAGGATAAAAATAAATCTTAAGATTAATAAGAATAAACACCTATTAAAGTTTAAAATTAAAATTAAAAATAAACATCTTCTCTTTGGAAATAAGGAAAAAAATAAAGCAAAGATGATTTGAAGAAAGTAGCATTGCTCAAAAAAATAACAGATGAAATTTCAGATGAAACTTCTGAAAAATCTAATTAATCAAAATAAAAATTAAGACATACTAATTCTATTGAATTACCTGCAACAAAAATATTTTAATAAAATGACTTAAAAATTAATAAAAAATTAGGAAATAAAAAAACATTATAAAAGAAAGTTAAAAGTATTCATTTAATAGCCTTTAGTGGATTTTAAGCAAATGAAATACCATAAGCAAATGATTTAAAAAAATTAGGTTTAGAAATAGTGAATAATCAATTAGAAAAATTTGATTTACTAATTTTGAATAATCCTCCTAAAAGAACATTTAAATTTCTAAGTGCTTTGATGTTAGGGGCTGAAGTAGTAACAATGGATTGGTTGACTAATTCAATTAAATAAGGAAAGGCTATCTAAAAATATCATGATTATATACCTTATAGTGATGAATTTATAAATTCATTTGGATTAAGCATAGAGTAAATATTATAAAGTAGGGATACTTATTTTGAATCTAACAAGAATTTAGTTAAGATATTTGATGGAAAATATCATGTTAAAATTGATGTAACACCTTCAAAAGCTGAAATAGAGTATCTAATAAAATTAGGAGGTGGAGAGATACAATAGAAGCCTGGTAGAAATGTGATAACCATAAGTGATACTAAAGTAGGAAATTCTATGCCTTCAGATTTCATATTAGATGGATGTATGTTTCAATCATGAAAGGAGATTTTTGATTAAGTTTTATCAGAAATTGATCATTTTTTATAGTATATAAAAAAGAGTTAAAGTTTAATAGTATTTTAAAACATTAAAAGTTATCTTTAGTTTCATTTAGATTGATTTTAGGATATTATAATTTCATTATAAATGTTCCATCCAATCTTTTGAACCATTTATCCAACGTTCCTTATCACAAGTTGTATTCAAACTATTATTTCTATACATTGTGGCCATTAATAAGTGCTAAAATGAATAATATTATTACATCAGTGAATTTTCCATTATGATTACTATCTTTTGGAATTGGAATGTAAGACTATTTACTACCAATCAATTATCCATGAGTTTTATAGAATTATTTTGCATGAAGTTTCATAAATTCTAAAATGATTATAAATTAATTTAGTACCTTCATCTGAGAGTTCTTAGGTATTAGTTGATTTATTGGTATTCATATGAATTTATATTTGAAAATATAAATATTAATTAATCAATTACAATATGTAACAACTCATTTATATAAATTACAATTCAAAATATTTCAGAAATAAATGATACTTAAATTAATATTATTACCAGATTTATTTACTTATGGGTTGTGCTTAAATTGTGAATCATACTTAAGACGTTTACTAACCACGATTAGAGAGAAATTAGTCAAAAAAGACTACTTTAGAATAAATAAAGAATGATTATGATTCTCCAATTATCTTTCCACTCACTTTTCCTGAAGGATTTGGAAAATATAGAAAATAATAGAGAAACTCAACTGGATTGAAACTGAAAAACACAATGAAAGTAGAAATCTCTCTAGACAGTAGTAAAAATACAATACTGAAAAGAAGAACGACTCTGAATTACTATTCTTGATTTTTTAATATAAACTTCCTTTATAATCTAAAGCTATTATTTTATATAAGATTATTACCTATTAATTATTTCAAAGATCTAAGGAAATTGTCATATGTCATTATACAAGATATCAGTGTATTAATTTTCAGATGAAAAGATTTCTCTATTTCTTATTATTTTACATTTCTAATGTTAATTGTAGTAGTAATAGATAATTTCTTAATTAAATTATAAATAGA
Source organism: Paramecium pentaurelia (assembly GCA_905183005.1). NCBI lineage: Eukaryota > Ciliophora > Oligohymenophorea > Peniculida > Parameciidae > Paramecium > Paramecium pentaurelia. The sequence goes on along the minus strand of CAJJDO010000040.1, from coordinate 94,117 downwards.
GAAAGGAAGACTTTCGAATATTTAAAGGTTCAGAATTTTAAGAATAGAATATGAATTAATAGAGAAATGTTTAATGTTTATTTAAATTATTTTATTTTATTTCTTATATGTAGTTTATGAATTTGGAAGAATACTTATCTACTAGAATGTAGGAGATGTCCAAGTTTTATAATCAGCTAAATATCCCAATATGTATGTAATGTTTATATGAAAAGAAGATGATATAAAGTGTAATGTTTAAGTTAAAGAATAACAATTAGATAATAGAAGTTAAAAACATTTTGAATAAAAACATGATGTTTCATAGAATTCATTTATGAATGAATTTATAGAGGAAACTTAAAATCAGCAAAATTAACACACAGACATCTTTGATGAAATACCTATAAAAGGTGCTTAAAAGTCATTTGAATAATTATTATAAGATTAAGGTATTGTATAAGAAGAGAAAAAAGATAAGAAAGAATTTTTAAAAAAGGGAACTAGATAATATTTATCTAATGCATAAACAAGATCTGAATTATCAAAAAGAGAACATTAAGAGATATTAAAAATGAATAATGAAAATGCAACAGAATAATAATAATAATAATAATAACCAAAGAAATTACCAGTTCATTTTTTATAAAAAGGTAAAGGTAAATAATGTACACAAAAAGTAAATGATTCAATATTAGATCATACTAAAAATGATGAAAGTATTATATAATAAAATGATGATAAAAATGAATTAAAGAAAGAGAAATAATAATTAGAATAATAATAAAAAGAATTATAAAGATTAAAAATTCAATAATAAAAATAATTAGAATAAGAAAAATAGGAATTTGAAAAATGGAAAGAAGAAGAAAAGAAAAAAATTGAAAGAATAACAAAGAAACATTATACTATTCAATAATAAAGATAACAATAATTAACAACTAAATAATTAGAAGAATTAGATTTTCTTAGAAAAAAAGTGGCTTAATAAAATGAGGAAATAAAGGAATTAAAATTATAATTAGAGAAATAATAATAATAAATATAATAATAATAATTGAACAATACTTAAAATACAAGTACTCATAATATAAACAAATTGATTGCCTAATCATCTCCTCCATAAAGTAATTATTCAACTAAAGCATCTATTGCTTCAGAAAATAAAGTAAATTCATATGCAATGATGCATAATAAATAAGGTTGTATAAATGAAGAAGAAGAATTTGAATCTTAAAATGGAGATGATCAAAATAGTTATCAAAATGGAGATAGTTATGAATAAGAGAAAATTAAGATAGATTTAATATAGTTAAAAAATTAACCTAATATTTCAATTGATATGATTAATGATTTAATAGATGAATCAGAGTTTGAATTTCAAAATAATAAATACTATGGATAATATTTAGATTATTTGAAACATGATGATAAAGTCATTTAATAAAATTAATCTGCAGATGGAAAAATTTCAAGAACATATTAAAGTGGCAAAAAAGAAGTTGTATTCAATAATGGAGTTAAACGAGAAGTATTTTCAAATGGATTTACTATTGTTCATTTTACTAATAATGATAAAAAATAAACTCTACCTGATGGTACTATAGTTTACTATTTTGGATAAGCTAAAACTACTTAAATTACAATTTAAAATGGACCTTAAGTATTTTTATTTAATATTAATATATATAGATCTATAGATTTTCAAATAATTAAATAGAAATTCATTTCTAAAATGGTGAGAAACAAATAAGATTCTCTGATGGTACTAAAAAGTATATATATCCTAATGGAGAAGAAGAAACCTTGTTTAGTGATGGTATATTCTAAAAAGTAGATGTAAATAAGGTTAAATATATTGAATATCCTGATGGTAAAATTGAGATTACCCATCCAGATGGCAGAATAGAAAACTAATCTCCAAAAAAATAAAATTATTGAATTTTTTTATATCTGTTAACTCAAAAGATTATTTATTATAAAAAATTGAAGATTAAAACCAATGAAACAAGGCTAGGTCAAGAGGAAATTTGAGAGTATTTAATAATTCAAAAAATTAGGTTTCGGCTTTTGTTCTTCAAATCCTTATGACCCTCGTGCTTAGTAAGAATTGGTGTTACATATTTCTAATTTAATTTAAAAGGGAAATGATTTTACAATTAAAATGTATAGTTGGATGAAAATTTCAATATTGAAACAGAAAATCCACAAAACAACAAAATTAGATCTAGCAGATTTTAGAATACTTTATAAAAATCAAGAACTCTCCTTAAATAATTAAGATCTAGAAGTAAAAAAAATAAACTCATAACATTTCAGGATTATGGCATTAAGAATCATGTCTCTCTAAAATTAATGGCTAGAAAATAAGGATAATAGTTGTATTTTATCAACAGCATTCACAATATATTGGAAGAATCCAAGAAAACTTAAGAGATATTTTAGAATGCTAAATGGGCAGTAGAAGGAGCATTCATGAAAGGAATTACACCTAAATTAACTGATTTTGGTACTCAAGGTACATACATTTTGGAAGATCTAAATCATAAACCAGTGGCCATTTTTAAACCTTATGATGAAGAAGCTTTTGCGTAAAAACTAAAATCATAAATAGTCCTAATAATCCAAGAGGAATGAGAGCCAAAATGAATTCTCCAGGACTTAGATAAGGAATTCTATCAGGAGAAGGAGTTGATAGAGAAGTGGCAGCATATTTGATAGATCAATCATCTGGACATTATCATAATGGTAATTATTTTTAATATATAATATATTAGTTCCCATAACTAATTATGTCTAGATATGTCATCCTGCATTTCATGAAGCTGAAGAATACAAATAATTTTAATATGAGAAAATCCCTATTAAAGAAGGGTCATTTCAATTATATATTAAGCATGATGATAATGTTGGTAATTATGGTAGTGGATTATATCCATCTAAAGAAGCAAGAAAAATAGCCATTTTAGATATCAGAATTCTAAATTGTGATAGAAATGAGGAAAATATTCTAGTTAGAAAAAAGTATAATTCTTATATATTACCCGATTCTAGAAAAATGAATTAACCCATTGGACAAACTCGATAAGCATATGACTATTTTCTTATACCTATTGATCATGGATATGCATATCCAGATTGTTTCAAAATATGTAGAGATGAAGTAGTATGGTATCATTGGGGACAAATGACTTAACCATTTACTTAAGAGGAGAAATGTTTTATTGAAAAGATTGATCCAATAAAAGACATATAAATTTTGAGAGAGAAAGTGAAATTAAGAGAAATTTGTTTGAGAAATGCTAGAATATCTACAACTTTATTAAAACTTGGTGCATAATCAGATTTGACCATCCACGATATTTCGTAATTAAAAATTTAATTTATTAGTGAAATATTATATAGAGAAGATCCGGATGAATTATCACCTATTGAAATTGCTATTAGTAAAGCTGAACACAATTACGAGTATGTTAATATATTTTATAACCAGTAATAATATTAGAGTGCCAAAAGGGTATTCAAATTTTAAAGAAAAAATATTTTCAAATAATTTAATTTAAAAATCTTTAGAATTTGATTAATCTACTTTAGAAAATCAACCTAGACCTAAATTAGGATAACCTTTAATAAATTTAGAAATCATCAAAGATGAGGATGAAAACAAAAACCTTAATAATGATAAAAAAATTAAGAATACTTAATAGATTTAACTTTCAGATAAAAAATTAGCTAGAGTTGGTTCTTAACAAGAAATCAAAAAATGTCCTAAACCTATCGAAAAGGTATGGAATGAAGATTTCTATTCACATGTTAATTTCTTCTTACAATAAATAATTGATAGTAAGATTTAAGAAAAGTTCCAATCTCCTCGTAAATATAGAGCTAGATACATAAGTGAAGAAGTCAAATGAAAAAGAATTATCTAAAAAATAGTTTTAGGAAAATTTTATATTATAATATTTAATGTTTCAAAATTGTTTATAAATTTGGACTTCAATATTGCTGAATACTATTTTCTTCATATTCAATTTTACTCTTCTTCTTAGAAGTTGTTAGTAATTAAAAGGAATTTACACTAAAAATTTTAATATTTTATAAATCACCTATTGCTCAATTCCTACTCTTCATCACTGATGTAGTTTTATTCTATCATTTAATCATTTTGTCCTTTAAGTTATTGTTCTCCTTACAACTCTATTAATTCTTTATCTAATCTATTCTTCTTGGATTATTTGGTTGGATAGGAAACATCGTCACTCTCTGAAGATTCACTAGTAATGTTCTTATACTATTTATTCTATAAAATAATCTCTAGAGCTTTCTTTTGTAATGGATCAAAATCGTTCAAAATTTAAATTCTTATTTAAGCTTCTTAAGATACCCTTCTCTTTAAAATTTCTACTTAATTTAAACCAATTTCATTTAAAATTCTGTCATTCTCTTTTTCATTCCACTATTCCAATGGTTCTTAATTGAGTTATCAGTTCTTCCATTGACATGTTTGGCTATTTCAGCCCATTTATTACCTTATCATGAGGATTAATACTTAATGCCTTGTGATATAGAAAAAGAATCCATTCTTCATCTTCTTCCCAAGGAGTTTTCTTAATCAATGGATTCAAATGATTATGCCATCTATTAAATATAACATTTATAATAACCTTTCTCTACATTATTTTCCTATTCTTCCATCTAATTATTATGCAATTTGAGTCCATTTTTAAGGACCAAATTCTTAAACTAATTCAATTACTCTTAGATCCTCTTCATCAGTCCATGGTCCTATAGGACATTAGAGATTTAAAATTACTCTTGCGGATAACCTTATGTATATTTTATTTATTTTATTTCATTTATTTTTAAATTAATCAAAAAGATCATTTATTATAAAATTTATTTAATATTATATAATATTCCTGATAATAAGTTGTTAAATATTTTAATTATATTTTATATAAGATAATTAAATGAGTGAGGATATATTAAGTAAAAGTAATATGGGTGAATTTGGAGAAGTATATTTTCAAATAGATTTTTTATATAGGACTTTGATCAACAACTTTATGAAAGATGTGAACAATTTTGCTAAAAGTTAAGACGAACAAATTAATAGCTCTATAAGTTTGAATTGATATCATTTTTAGATAATTTTCAAATATTGTTAATTAAAATACTAAAGTAGCTAAAGAGTAATTGGGATAAATGTTAAGTGAAGAACCAGAATTATTAAAAGAAGTAAATGTTTTATTGGAAGATGATGTTAAATACAAGACTTAGAAAGAGAGACTAACTGAGTTTATTAGTAATGAGACTAACAAATCAAAAGCTTTGGAAACAATTTTGAAATAAATATAAAATGGACAATTAGATGGACATTAAAATAAAGATCATATATTAGAATTATTTAATAATGAACCTTAATTATAATAATAGTTCTTATAGAGTTTCAAAAAGAAGCATGATCAAATTCCACCAAAAAAAAAAATTGAAGAAAATAGAAATTATTTTTAAAAACTACTGGATAAAAATGGAGTTGTAGATATGGTAACACTTAAATTTTTTAAATTAGAATGAATTACTTTTTTGGGATAAATTTAGAATGAGAGTTATCTAATAATATCCTAATGAACATTAATAATTTATGAATGAATTTATGAAAATTATACATCTATATTCTGAATGTATAATTACATAAATGGAAGTGATGGAATTAATTAATTAATAAGAATGGTTAGAAACAGAATATATAGATGAAATTAGATCAATGTTATCAACAAGAGTAATTGCTAGAAGAATACAAACTCCATTATTTAAACCTTTAAAAGATACAGATTTTGCTTAAGTTGACAGAGTAACAAGATCTTATGTTCGAATGCCTATTGGATATGCAAAAGCTAATAATAATTCAGAAATTCTTAATCATTCCTGGGTATCAGTACCATTTGGTTCTGAAGACCAATCATTTTTAATTATGAGAAAAAATACTTTTGAAGAACAGTTATTTAAAAGTGAAGATGAAAGATTTGAATTTGATGTCAATATTTAATAAATAAAAAGAACCATAAATTTATTATAAGAGATTATTGATAGTAATAAAGAGGATCCAATATTGATTGCTAAAGTAATTGATATGAGAATCTTATAATAATTATATCGAAATTAAACTTAAGATTAAAATGAAGTCCTTCAGATATTTTAAACTAAACCTGCTGAAAGTGCTAAAATTCTCATTAAAAGAGTTAAATAAAAATTAAATGAACTTATATCTGCTAGAAATAACAAAGCTAAATAAATTTGGGAAAATGTATCCCTAAATAACTTTCATCGTTCTCTTGATCATAGATCTTTTTATTTTAAAAAGAATGATAAATTAGTCATAAATGGATAAAGATTTGCTAGAGAAATAGAAGAATATGCTAAAAACATTTTAATTAAACATCTTGGAACAAAAGAACATATTTTTGTTAAAAGAAAGCAAGATTAAATATAATACACATTTGAAAACTCATTCTTAAATTCTCTTGCTTAAATGACTAATATAAAACCTATTTTACCTAAATAGATGCCATTAATCCCATCTAATAAAGACAATATAAGATTTTTTCCTTTGATTTCTCTATGGATGGGAAATGAATAAATTTTATAAGAATGTGGTTAATTTGTTATTCATTATCTCCAAATTATGGGAGGCAATAATTCTCTTGATAAAAGAAATGGAACATTTTTTATGATTAAATTTATCAATCATTTCTTTTAAGTTCCTATGAAACCTATGCAAATATCTTAATTAACATTAATAGATACTAAATTAAAAAATGAAATTTAAGAACTAGAAATTTATGATATTCATTATAATCCAGAAGATGCTTCTACATCTATTCCAGAAATAGAAAATGAATCCCCTGGAATATTTCTAAATCTATAACCAAAAGTTAAGTCTACTACATATGTCACATAAAATCTTTATATTCTATTAAGATTTTTACATACCATATATCAAAGATTAGAAATGGCTTATATCATAAGTCAATAAAATAAGTTAGGATAAGATAAGAGATATAATTTATTTAAATCTGCTTTATTCCTTTCATTAAAGGCCAAAGATTTTAAATATGAAGATCATTTAAGAAGTTTATTCGGAAAACATGTATATTGATTTTTAATTATGTTAGGGTTTTATATTTTCAACTTTAGAGAAAGTTTTTCATGATGCTGCTAAACAATTAGCAATTTGTGCTTCTGATGTTGTATCTATGTCATTTTTTGAAAAATCATAATCAGTAGAAGGAGACTTTGATAAATACTTTTAAGTTGTATCTAGCATAGTAAATGGTGAAGGAATTAAGGTTTCTGATTTAGAATCTTAGGTTTTTTGTAAATTCTCATAATTACAAGAGGAAGAACAATTATTGAAATTGCATTAAGCATTTTATCATCATAAACCAGAAAAGAAACCTATTTATAGAGTAAAAAAATGAATTATTTAAATATAGATTGCTTGTTGGTATAGGGCTTGTTTCATATCAATATTACCTGCATATGGTGGATGCAATTAAGAGATATGTAAATCTTGTAAATAACCTTACTTAATGAGAAATATGAAAAGAGGTGAAAGACGAATGATGATTACAAATAATATTGAGTGGAGTGTTGATGAGTGTAGCCATTTCAAACCTATCATTAATTAAGGAGAAGATTATTTAAAATGTGTATGAGTGTAATCCTGATATAAAATGTTATTTTTTATTGTTATCTTACATATTATCTATATGAACTATTTAGAGTTATGCAATTATTATAGAATAGAAATGAAATTTAAATGAACTTGGGAATAATTAATGGATTTAATAAATGAGAATATATATGTTGAATAAATAAGAAGAAGTACATATAATATTTTATTCATTTCTATTAATTTATAGTATTCTTGATATAATTAATATGCCACTCTATTTTTAGAAATACTATTTGAAAATAAAAGTATTATAATAAGTTGTAAAATATAACTGAATTAATTGAATTGATTGAGGAAATGACGTATTATGATAAAATATAAGTCAAAAATATCATAAATTTATTAACACAGCTGAAATTCATATGATATCGTAATGAAAAATGAATTTAAATAGGTTCTAGAAATGTGATTAGAAAACAATAATTAATATAAATTGTTTTTAACCAACATTTTCACAATGGAAGTTAATATGAAAGAATTAAATGAAGGTCCTGCTCTAGTAATAGATGGTCAAACTAATGTAGATTTAGATTCTGAAGACAGGAATTTACAAGAAGGATAAGGAACAAACCCTCCATAGGTTCCTACAAAACCTGTTAAATATGTTCTAACAAATAGTGACAAAATGACATTGAAATTGGCCAAAGGTCTAATCCTATGCAATCTTATTGGATTTGTTTTTTTATTTATTGGAAGTGCTATCATCTATACAACTCTCAAATCTAACTGGTATGATGAAATGATAGTGTCTTTTTAAATCTTCATATTTTCAGATGCCCTTTTATTAGGAGAAAAGATTTTGTTTTTCGCTTCTTTGATTAACAAGAAAAAGATAGTTAAATTATGCCCCTTTTTAAATGTAGTCTCATTATTACTGAAGATAGTGGCTAGTGGATTGATTGTGTAAGACATTTAATTAATAATATTAGTCATACTCTCCTTTGTGCACTTATAGTTAGTCTAATTTTGGTGCTTCTTTAAATGCCTCATAATATCATGATTAAAGTAATCACCAAAAGATGGAGAAATATACCAGATAGAAAGTGGAAAAAATAATTAATTTTAGTTAGAAAACCAATCCCTTAGATATGAAAGTTGTTTAATGATCTAAATATTTTGTTTATATTTTCTTATTATTTTATTTATATATATATTCTCCTATATTTATGAAATATAACATAATCAATATAAAAACTAAGGATCACCACCATTACCAATTTGATTTATTTTATTGTCTCTTTTTTAAATATAAAACCCAAGAACTTGTTCCAGCAGTTTGTTTGACTGATTCTCTATTTTCAAATTTCATATTCAACATTTCATTCCTAATCTCCTCTAATCTATAAAACTCATTTCGTTGAATTTTGTAAAACAAAAATCTCTTTAAAATTCTTAATCTTCTGAGATCATTATTAAAACATATTTTAAGGAATTAAAAAGACATTAATCAATAAAAATTAATATTATTATGATTGATTATATAAAGGAAACAGGTGACATTCTAATCACAAGATCTATGAGTTCATTTCAATAGAATAGTGATTCAAGTCCAAAAAACTTATTAGGTAGTCATAAACAATTTCGTTTTCCAACAATCTCTAATTCATTATTAAAATCAGCTATAGAAGCTAATTATTTAGAAGCTGAACAAAAGAATAATATCATTAGAAATCCAAATCATTTAACAGTTTTTAGAATGCATTTTGATACAAATTCACCAAGAACTTAGACTGCAATGGAAATTCTAAAATTAAATGTACAGGATCTTTAAGTGAAAGATTATGAAGAATTTTATCAAAAACTTAAAGATCCACTTTAGAACCTTATATCATATTTGTAATATGTAACAGGTAAATATAAAATATTAAATGACATCTTAAAAAAAAGAAATTAAATAAAACACATACAATCTTAGGTCTCTAAATAAATAAATTCTAAAAATATCAAGTATAAGGATGAATCAATATCTCTCGAATAAACTACTGAATTGAAAAAATAATCATGTGAAGATGTTCATTCCACAATTTTAAGTGCAACTCAAAAAAAGGAACTTTTTGATAAGAAATTGATTAAAGCTTCAGAAAATTATAATAAGTAAATAATATGAATACAATATAGATTTCTAAATTTAGTGCATGATTAAATAAATAAATAAGATGAATATTATAGTAAGACTGCACCTGAAATTTATTAGAAAGCAGAAAGATTGAAATAAAAGCAATTAGAATTAGTAAGAAAGAAACTTAGGATGGATCATATAAAGGTTGATTAAATATGTTAAAAGGCAAAAAAAGAAGAATAAACTTAATATCGAGAGCATTAGAAGATAGTTTAAGAATTGGAGAAAGATCATAATCTTCATTAGGAAAGAAAATAAAAATAATTATAATAAGCATAAGAGGAATTATTGGAATAATTGAAAAAGAAAGAAGAGAAGGAAAGAGAGAGATAGTTAAAAAGATAAATTTAAATGAATTTAGAATAGAGTATGATAGATTAAGTTATGGATTCAATAAAAAAGAAATCTGATTATATGAATGAATATTTACATAAGAAATAAGAAAATGAGAAGAAAAAACATAATTAAACTATCAAAATATTTGAAGAGAAATAAAAGAAATTATAAGAATCTTATGTTTAAAAAGAGAATTAGAATGTTTAAAATTATTTTAGTAAATCAACATAAAGATAAGTATAAATAGTATTAATATTTAGATTTAAATAAATAAACATGAAATATCTTAATTGAAATAATAAAAGAGTTTATCATTAAAGAACAGTAGAATTATGAAGAGAGTAGAATAATTTTAGGAATCATTAGATTAAAAGCGATTTGAAGAATTGAATTTTAAATTATAAGAAACAGATGAAAAGTTAGAGGAAGGAATTAAAAGGTATTAATTTTATTATAATTATAGACATTAATCTCTTTTGGATTTAAGAAAAATTAAATTATCTTAAAAAAATGAACATAGATTTAAATTGGCAAAATAAAAATAAATGGAAAATATGTTAGAAAAAATTCATAAACAAAATCAAATTTTATAAAAAAATCTCGAAATTAATTAAAAAAATGACAAAATAAAATAAGAATTAGAATTTTTAGAGAAATATAAAAAAGAATAATTATAAGATCATGTTATTTAAAGAAGTATTTTGGCATAAAAATTATCATCTTGATTTTTATTTTGGTTTTATATTATTTTTATCAATATTTGTAAAAAAATGTAATATTATATTTAGATTATAATTAGAAAATATATATGTTGAGAGAAATGCAAATTATTGTAATAAAATGAATGAAGATACTAAAAATTTATTAAAAAAGATATTGGAAATGCAATTGGAATGCACATAATTATTAACTAATATATTATTCAAAAAGAATCCTCCTTCTAATGATGATGAATAAAAAAATAAGAAATTTGAATAAATAGAAGAATCTAAATTAAATGGTTAAAAGAAAAAAGATAGAAAATCAATGAAAAATACATTATAAATTGATACACTTCTATAAAATGAAGACAATATCAAACTATAACAATTATTTTAGATGACTCCAAAAGGATTATTATCACCTGAATAATGTTATAAACAACTTAATATAATTGTATAGAAATTTAGATAAATAAATTCTTTGAATAATAAATCTCTCCATTTAGATTTTGAATCTATAAAAGCATATCATAGTAAAAACAAATTTAAATATCTAAGAGCAATAACTAAATTATTTGTTTAGAGTATCAAGAATTTAAAATAGATTTAATCTAAAGATAATTAATCTGAAATGTTCTAATGTCCTTCATGTGATTTTATAGGTATAAGCAGTGTATTTTTCCCTCATATCTTGAAGAAACATTGTTAAAATTATCATGTATTCTCTTGTTTTTTGTGTTCCAAAGATTATTAATCTCATACATTGCTACATACTCATTTAAAAAGATATCATAATAATTGTAAGAAGAATTAACAATAAGAAATAAATGCATAACTTCAATAAATTGATGATTTGAGCATAAGTCTATGAAATTATATATATTTTTAATTAATTAAATTTAAAATGATGAATAACTTTGAATGTCCTCATGGTTGCGGTAGAAAATTCGAAGATAACTAAAAATTGGATGATCACATTAAACGAAGACATTTTCTTTAATAAAAAGGTTATCCAAGTTTATATGAAAATACAAATGGAAATATGATGCAAAAGAGAGTAAATGTTTTAAGACCAAAATTACCATAATTACATGATAATCATTCATAAATTCAATAATAATCATCTACAACATCATAATTATTATCTGAATCATCTAATACATAACAATTACCTCCAAAACCAATTTCTAAATTATAATTACAATTCAAAAAAGGTTCAATCCTTCGTCCTAATTCAAGTAATAAAAAATTAGATGATGTATAAAAAATTGCTGATTAAAAAGATAAACAATCTAATGATAATAAAGACATTCAAAAAACTGTTAAAATAATCGAACCTTCTCCAGTTATATCAGCATATGATTTAGTAGAAGCAAGAAAATTGATCACCAAACAATTTATTTGCACAAATAGTGATGGTTCTGATTTATAATCAGTAACACACTTGACTTTGAATGATAAAAATCTCTTGGTTTTTGAAAGCACAACAGAAGTTCCATTTTAAGAACTAATGTAATTTTATATTAATTAATTAGTTCCTTAAAGAGTCTATCCTTATCATAAAATAAATTGATAAATGTTATTGGAATTAGTATATTGAATAATATTGTAGATTTGAATCTAAATAACAATAAAATATCTACCTTATAACCATTAGGAGAATGTAAAAGACTCTAGAAATTATATGCTAATAATAATCTAATAAATTCCATAGATATGGGATTAATGATTCATTTGAAGATATTTTAAGTTGGTTATAACTAAATTACTGAATTTGAACATTTAGTCAATAGTATTAAATTAATGCCTAGTCTTAAGGATCTAGTTATTGAAAATAATCCTTGTACTCATAAATATGCTTATAAATATGATATTCTATGGACTGTATTCTTAGACAAGTTGGATAATCAGATTATAACTCAATAAGATTACAATTTGGCTTAAGCTTTCAAGGACAGCAAATAGGAATCTAAATTATCATAGAGTATCAATTTTTCAAAGAGTTTGAGACCATAGACTGCTTCTACAATGAATAACAATATTTTCTTATCAGATTCATAAAATGATAATTCTTAAACAAATATAGTTTTAGAATAGATCAATTAAGAATTAGAAGAAGAGATAGAAGAATTATATGAAATCAATTCTAATATGAGAGATAAGATTGATAAGTTGGAAAAGTAGAATGTTGAATATAGACTTATTGCTGAGAGAGTGCCATTTTTAGAAGAATAATTACAAGATATGAGATAAAAGATTAGTGCTTATGAGAGTTTAATTATATTTAAAGAATCTCCAGATAATGAATTAAGAAAACATATCTTTGCTTTAACATTAGAATTAGAGAAATTGAAGTCTAGTAATAATAATCATCTTGAAAACTATGAAGAAGAAAATTAAACTAAATTTAATATTAATTAATCTAAATTTTAAAATACAGAAACTACCTTTATCTAGTAATTATCATAAGTAGAAAGTGATAATGAGAATAAATAAGATAATGATAATGATGATGATGATGATAAATATTTGTAAATTATTTAATTTATTAATTTTAGTCGAGATGATGAAAATATTTCTTAGATTCCAGGATAAGAAATAATGGAGTTGATTATGAGGAATTCAATGACTTTAAGCAAACTCAAAAGTGAATTCAAAGATATCAATTGACTCTTAATATTTGATAATTAAATATATAAATTATATATAAATTTATTCAATAAATGTCAGAATATTTTAGAAAATACATTAAAAAAGAAAATTATGGAAATCATTTGTAATTTAATATCTAATATGTAGTACTAATATCAAATATAAAACATCATTTAGAAATTGCATCTTAGAAGTATGATTGCATGAATAATGAAAGGCATTTAAAAGAAGAAATTGGAAAGAAACTGATGGTGACGATTGGGATATTATGTGGGCTGAAAAAGAATGGATTCATGAAGTTATGGATCATATTCATATGCAACATCATTAAAAAATTAATCATTTTCGTAATCATTATGAGGTAATATTTTTAATTTTCTATTTCAATTAGTTAACTCGCAAAGATCTCATGATAAAGAATCTCAAAAAGTAAAAAAGAACCTTAGAAAAAGAGGGTAAAATTGATGAAGCCAATGCGTAATTAAAGTAATTTAACGATTTAGTTATAATTTTTTTCCACTGACCTACCATTTACCTAGTGAATATCCTATATTTAATGAAGAATTTAAAAAGTAAGGTGACAACAAGACTGCATGGATCATGAAACCAGTAAAATATTATTTATTATCATTTATAGATAGGGAAATCATAAGGAAGAGGCATATTCTTATTTAACAAAATATAATAAATATCTTAATGGAAAAATCAAGTTAAATTCAATCCTGAAAATCCTTCTGCAGAATCCTATATAGTTTAAAGATACATAGCCGATCCTCTCTTAATTGGAGGCAAAAAGTTTGATACTAGAATCTACTTATTATGTACTTCATATTCTCCTTTAACATTATACTTATATCGTACAGGTTTTGCAAGATTCACTCATCACAGATATGATAATTAAGATATAACTAATACTTGTATAATTATTTTTATGATTATTATAGATGTTCATTTAACAAATGTAGCTATTCAAAAGACTTCAGAAAATTATGATGAAAAACTAGGTGGTAAATGGGATTTATAAAAATTAAAACTCTTTTTAATGACTAAATATGGATAGGATAAAGTATAAGAATGTTTTTATAATGTTTAACAATTAATGATTAAATCGTTATTAGCAGTTCAAAAAATTATCATCAATGATAAACATTGTTTTGAACTATATGGATTTGATATTTTATTTGATTCTTAATTAAAGCCTTGGCTTTTGGAAGTGAATGCAAGGTATAAAACAAGTAAATTAACAAAAGTCCTTCTATGACATCTAATACACCAATTGATTTTGAATTAAAATGTGGATTACTAGATGATGTTTTTACAATTATTGATCTTGAAAAAATATTAACTGGAAATGAGGAATAAATTGGAGGATTTGATTTAATTTATAAAGGAGGTCCTATCAAAAATACTTATAATTGTTCTTAAATATCATTTCTTGGTACTTTTAATAATAGAAAAATATAATTAAAGAAACTAGCCAAAGCATGTGGTAAGTAATTATAAATATTAATTTTAAGCATTAAAATTGGCCAATACAAATGATTAAATTTAAGTGAAAAGTTCTGAAGGAAATAAAAATAATAATAATAATAAAGATAAAGATAAGGAAGAAAAAGAAAAATAAATGAGAAGTTCATCAAAAAGTTCTTAGATTGCATAAGTTGTATTTTTTGAATTAATATTAAAGAATTAAAATAATCCAAATAAAATTATTATCCAATAAAAAGGAATAATAAGTATTAAAAGAAATTCTACAGATCTACCTATTTTAATGAATAAATAAAATGCAATACGAAAAATGCCTATATAAAATAATTAATAAAAATAGAAAATATAAATTTAACAATAAAAAGAAGAATATCAATAGAATAAAGTGTATGAAAAATAAATAATTTTGTTAGAATATCTTAGTTAAACAATTCTTCATTCAGTCCAAATGTTAAATTAGAGAATGCTTCTAATCATCAAAATCATTATTTACCAAAAGATAGTTTTAGAACGTTACCTAGAATTGTTAAGGATGAATCTTACATTTCAGATGTTTGAATTAGAAATTGTAATCATAAAAAACTCATTTATAAAATATATATATATATATAGGATTAAATTATTTTAAATATGAATTGTTTCACTAAATTTAAGAACTTAATTTAGAAATAAAATAATATATATTTTTTTATGTAAATATTACCACCAGCTGAAAGAGTGCTGCATTTCTAAGAAACAAAGAGTTGGTTCAATTCTAGACATTCATCTAAAGTAAAGGAGAAATATAGAAAAACAGAAAAGGAGTTATTTGATGATGAAATAGTCACAGAAACATTCCATTTAATTGATAGAGATCATTCAAGTATAATATATTAATTAAAATTTGTAAGATACAATTGAAATGGATGAACTGTACTCCATGTTGAAAAAAAACAATTATCCTGTTAATTTAGGTCTTTTGAAGGCCTTTTTCGAAATGACTGATCGTGATGGCAATAGTATGTTTCTATATTTATATTCTAAGAATGTATTGATTTAGATGAGTTCAAATAAGTGATAAAGGATGAGGGAACTTCTCAAAGTAATGAAGTGATTAAATTTTAATAGCATTTAGGACATTGATGAGAAAAATGAGAGAAATAGGAGAAGAGAATTATTATTCTACTGATTTTGTAAATCTACTAAGATATTTATCTTATTGTGCCAATCGAACAGACTTGATATGGCAAATAAAAGTACTTATTCATCATTATATTCATTTCAATTATAAAGAATACACGTCTATCATTCGAATAAAGATCTAAGTTAGTGTCTGAGTTATTTAAAGTGAATTAGTAATTTACAAAGATATCAAATCCTAAAGAAGAATAAAAATGCACATTAAGACCTTTTATGAAAAATAAGGTTCAAGGTGAAATTAAATATCTTACACCAATAAATAAAAAGCCCCGTATCATAACAAACATGTCCACTAAAACTAGAATAAGTACCAGCAATCAAAATTCAATATTATCTTTCGATATTAATAGTATTTCATCACCAAGATTATCTCCGTTAAAAACTGATAGATATGTATTCAGTAAGAAAATGAGTTTAACCACAACTCCATCCACTAAAACTACTTTGTATTCAACAAAGTCCACATAAAAGATTAATAATAAGTTTTGATAATATATATTTATTATATCTATAATATTTTTTAAATATTTCATTTTTATTATTAAAATTTATAGATATAATGAATATTAAATATTTTATAAAAATAATTCAATATTTTAATTTATCTGGTATATGATTTCTTTTTATCCATCCAAAACAATTTATTTATTGAAATTAAGTGAATATTAGAATTAGTAATAAAATTCAGAATAATAATAATTGATATTAATCAAATTATTAATAATATATAGATGAACGAGAACTATTAGGGAATTTTGATGAATTTTGACTTAATGTGAAGATTAAATATCTCTTTACAAATATCAAATGTATGATTAATATTGAAGAAAAATAAATTAAGTAGAATTCATAAGATTCAAGTAGTCTATCATCTTGAAATTTATTTATTAATTTATAAAAGCAATAAAAATCATTTTTAATGTTTATGGATTGATTCAGGTCAAAATGCAACTTTATCTTCAAATCCTTATAAAAGAGATTTACTAGAGAAGATTTGCACATAAAAAGTGGATTCAGTTCTGGATTGAAAGTCTTATTTTTATAATACATGGAACTAATGAAAAAAATTATTTTAAATATAAACAGAGGTTATCGAATGTTTTAAGACTTTAATATATCCATTTGGAAAATGTATAAATATTCTCTATGTAATTGATAAGAATACTGAATTTAGAAGAGTTAAAAATTATTATTCGACCAATTTAATTTGATTAAATGTATTTTAGTTTTCAGAATTACATCATATAAATTTTATTATTAATTATTAAATACATTTTGAATGTAAACATAGTGATATATTCTTAGGTTCAAAGAGTATCAATTAATACAGAATGTCTAATAATAAGTGTAAAGAATTAAAAAAAAATATCCGTTGATTATCAATGTTGATTAGTTTCAAAAGGACCTTATACTGTTGTTCTCTATTGAAAGCTAGGAAACCTTGAAAAACTAATTACAAAGCATCCTTCATTAATATAAATTACCAATACAATCCCTTGAATTTAATTAATTAACTAGATAAGAAAATTAAATAATTATAAAAAGCAACATTGCAGAAATTAAAATAGCTTTGAATGGAAGATTCATCTACAATCAACTTGAGAATGGCCTTTCTTATTAAGTCTTTTAGAATAAATGTATATATCATGGTAAGGTTCAAAATAAGAAACCAAACGGTGAGGGATGTTTCAAATGGGAAAATGGTGAACAATTTATAGGTTAATGGTCAAATGCTTAGAAACATGGTTATGGTTAATGGATTGGAATAAATGATGATTATTATATTGGTTAATGGGTGAATGGACAATAAGATGGATTAGGAGAACATAAATGGAATGGAGATATTTATTTTGGAGAATGGAAAAATTCTGTTAAAAATGGTTATGGAGTAGAACAATTTTAAAATGGTGATAAGTATATAGGCAATTATTATTTTGGCAAACCATAGGGATAAGGTGAATATAGATGGGTTGATGGATCAATTTATTTAGGATCATTCTAAGATGGCATGAGACATGGATATGGAAGGTATGTTAAGAAAAATGGAATCATTTATGAAGTAATATATGATTTCTAAATAGGGAGAATATCAAAATGATTTGAAGCATGGAATAGGTAAATTAATATAAATAGATGGAAGTTATTATGAAGGCTCTTTTATCAATGATCATCGAGATCGATAAGGAGTAGTATAATAAAAGAATGATAAAATTAGTGATGGTGATTATAAATTAAATTATACTTCTATTAATAATCCTATTAATAAAGAGATAATAAAGTAAGAATTAACATAAAGAGATAATAAACCAATTACTTCTTAGAATAAATAAACTCAATAATATTAATCATATTTAAATACTTATTAAAGCTCAAATTTAGAATCTTAAAATAATAATAATAAATTACAAAAATTATAATTACCTGTAGTTTCAAATTAAAAATGTAAAATTGAAAGCAAATCTACTCGTTCTTACTCTATGAATTAAAAAAGGACTTCATAAATATAATAATTTAAATAAAATCATAAATCTACTTCAATTGATCTAAAAGATGTATAAATTTGTGATGCTTATAGAACTATCAAAAAGAAATAAACAAATTAAAAGGATAATAATTATTTATTTTTAATAAATAATAATAAAAAATCTATAAAGAATGTATTTGTTTATTGATTTTAATTATCTTTATTTATTATTATATATTATTATTATTATTTATTATAACTTTTAATTACTTATTTTTTTTTTTAATTTAAAACATTTGATATATATTATTTTTATAAAATAACAAATCATCTTTTTCATTTTTTGGTCCCTGGGGAATTTTAACTTAAAACATATGATATTTGATTACTTCATCAATTTAGCTTTGTTTAAAGTCTATGCTTAATCTTAATCACCCTTTTCTGCTTTATTCTTATCAGCTATTTAAAATATTATATAAAATATCAATTACCTTCACTCATAGGTCCTAATTATAAATCTTTTAATCTTTTTTCTATATTGACTTCTGCAGCAATTTATTTAACTTGATTCCAAATTTGAGAATCTTTTCCTAAACTTATCAACCAATTTTGTTTTTACTAAATTGAATTATCAATAAAATAAACTTACAAGTAAAAAGATCTATTATGGACCTAAAATACTACCTGGTCTACATATACGAATCCATCCTATGAAATCTGGAGCTGGAAATCTAGATATTATATACTAATTAACCTATAATGTTTGATTGCATAAGCAGCTATTAAAGTACCTGTACGACCTAAACCTGCTTTGCAATGAACTGCTACTGCATTTTCTTTTTCAGCTATTTCTAAAAATCTCAAAATTTTATCATCTCCTGGCACAGAACCATCCAGAAAATAAATTTCTTCATGTTTTATACCATTTTTAATAAATCTCTATTCTTCATAGGCTTTTTTGTTTAATCTTACAACACAAGTCACTCCAAATTGTTTAAATATAGGAACATACTCTTCAGGAGTAAATGTACGATTCTAATCAATTAATAATAAAAAATTTACTCCATCTGCATCCTTTTAAGTTGCAGAAGGCCCAGAAAAAGCAATGAATTTATTTGGAATAATCCAATTTAGATCTCCATTATCTACTCTTTCATAAAATTCATAATCTCTAAGATTGAACTTTCTAACATCAAACCATTTCAATTTTATAGCATATTCAAGTCCTCTTAAACAATGAAGAATCTTTAATAATATATGAAAATCTACAGTGCATTTATAAGTGCATTATCCATAACTGGCATCTCTGAAATCTTAGAATGCAGGCTTAACATTTAAAAATGGTTTCCATGCTTCATCAGCACTGTATTTAAGAATTATGACTTGAAATGCCCCCATCAAATAAGCAGCATTTGCTCTTTTGGCACTATCCAAACTTGTATAATGATAAATAGCATATTGTTGATATGTTTTATCACTCAGCAATTTTTCCAATTCTGTTACAAATCTATAAGTGTGACCCAAATTAAGAGGACCAAAATCTGCAAAAAAAGGTTCATATACAAGATCCTTAAGATATTAGTATTATACTGTGTACCTAATCAATACAAAAATAAAAAGCATTTGGTTGGTTACGAGGAGCTTATCTATCTGAAATCCAATACAGCTTATCTAAAATTTTGAATTAATTTGAAACTATTACCTTTAATGATTTCTACTGAACCAGGAATCGGTGTTTGATTAGACTACATATAATATAATATTTTGATGATATTTTTATAATCTGAATTTTATAGTATAATACATAATTAGACTATGATAAATTATTATGTCCCATTCAATAACTAAATACAAATTATAATTGGAAATGTATATATTGTTCTAATTTATTAGTATAAACTTAATTAAATAGTTAATATGAATATGATATATTTGGTTAACATTTCATTTGAATAAAAATAGTAAAATAGGATATATTAATATAATCATTTATTTTAGTTGAAAATAATGTGTATTGATGATATATATTTAACAAAACCAAAAACTAAATTCACTATTGAATAAGGATTCAGTGAGAATTTTACATTTACTTGTGCCTCAATGTAAGGATGGAGAAAAACAATGGTAATTAAATATATTAATCTTTAATTAAGGAAGATGCAATAATAAAAGAAAAACTATCTACAGGAGAATATTTATTTGGAATATTAGATGGCCATGGAGGATTTGAAGTTTCATCTGTTGTTTCCAAATATTTACCGCGCTTTTTAGAATCAAATATCAAATTTAGAAATAAATAATATGAAGAAAGTTTAATGGAATCATTTATTAATATTGATAAATGGTTAATAACATCAGAAGGTCTTAATGCTTTGGTAGAAGAAAGATATTAAATGCCTGTTGAAGATTGTATAATTAAATAATATCAATAGTGATTAACAATATAAAGAATTAAAAAAAGAATTTCAATAAATAGATTTTTGATTTAAGTGAATTAGCTAAATAGGCACCAAAGAAAATTGTAGAATTAATTGGATCTTCAATTATTGATGAGAGTGGTACCACTGCCAATATAATTTTAATAACTAAAGATTCAATATATTGTGCAAATATAGGCGACTCAAGATCTGTTGGTATTTAAAAAGGAAAAGCTATTATTATGAGTTTCGATCATAAACCTAATCATGCAAAAGAGAGATCAAGAATTTGTTAAGCAGGTGGTTTTGTAGCTGATGGAAGAGTTTGTGGGTCTCTTTCACTCTCTAGAGCATTTGGTGATTATCAATATAAAGATGATATGGTGATAGCTATTCCTGAAATTAGAGTTTTTAAAAATATTTAAATGATTTTTATGGCTTGTGATGGAATTTGGGAAGGTTTAAACGACTAAGGTGAAAATCTCACTCAAAAGATTTTTAAAAATAATAAGGAATCATGTAAACTTTTATTTAATAATATATTTAGCTGAAGAAAAATTAAAATCTTTAATGAATTAAATTTTAGCCCCATCAATGACAGAAGAAACTATTTGGGGATTAGATAATATGTCTTGTATTCTTATAGACTTTAAGAATTAGTAAATTAAAAATAATAAATAGCCATTAAAAATTAGAAAAACTATTAAAAAATAGAAAATATGAGAATATATTCTATTTATTTCCTTTTTTTAGTTTATCTAATTTTGCTATATAATTTTCTTATAAATTTGTTAAATTACTCAAATTTTATTGATTTTTCTGAAGTATTTATGATTATTGTATTTTTCAAGTAATTCTATCAACAAATTTAGATATATTTATTCATTTATATTTTTACATTGATTTCTTGTTCAGTTATTGCTTAATATCTTCTTCTTTATTATTAAGTTTAAATATTAATCTATCTTATCCACTTTTGATTACATACAGTATGTTATTTAAGATAAAACTTTTACATCTTTATTTCCACACAAACAATTATATTCCTTTGAGCAATTGCAATCTGAAATCACTTTTTAATTATTTATTTCCATCTCTAAATTAAATAAATTTTATACAAATATTAGGCATTATAATGCTAGATATAATTTAAATATATAATGAACAATAAATTTGGAGTATGAGAGAATCACAAATACAATCCAAAACTACATTAATTTATATATTATTATTATTAAAATAAAATAGATGATAACATTTTTTTATTTTAACTAAATATAATTAGCTTTTAATTTAACATAAAATCTATTGATAATTGTTCTATTCCATTATATTTTTTTTAAAAGACTTTTATTCTAATAACTTACATGAGTAATATTAAATATAACTTTTTTTAAATGATTTATATTGATTTATTATAATTTAATCAATTACAATATTTAAGATTAAGATTAAATTTTATTATAAATTTCAAAATACATTAAGTTCTATTTTAATTATTTCTTTTAAAATATTAGCAATAATTTTATAATAAATCTCTCACTCAAAGTTTTAAAGATAATAAGAAATATTTTCTTATAATTTTACATATTCAATAATTGATGATATTAATTGTTTAATCATTAACAGATATATAATAATATTAATACATAATATCAATTTTTAACTATATAAAATTGTATAAGATAACTTAAAGCAATTCCACCTAAATTCAGTATAATATCTTATTTGTCGTTGATGAAATTGAATACTTTTTTAGGTATTGATTTTTCTAATTAAGCTAAGGAATTGTAATATGGTAATTAAGATTTGAAATTATGCTAATAAACAATAGAGCTAATAATAAGTTTAATAAAAAAACTTTTAAGAAAATTAAATATGTTCTTATTCGCAAATAAGTTCAAATCCATATTAAGTTTCTAGAGTTTTTGTCAATTACAACACTTATTCTAATTTAAGGTCTTAGATTCTTTCTTTATTATTCAGATTTTAAAAAAACTCTTAAAATTCTCCAATAAGATCATCTTCATTTCTCATATCTAAAACTTAGTGATGAATGGCAATAAAGGCAGCACAAAGATATAAGATAGTATTTTATTTAGAACATAATAGGAAATCCCATATTCTACAGATATCATTGATATTGTCTAATGAATGAGAGAACCATGTTAGAATCCATGGAATGACACAAGTGGGATGTTCAATATTTAACATCAATTATCTGAGTTTAATATTTGAAGTATCTCTTGAATATCTTAACAATAGATTTCTAATAAATAAATATTATGGAGTGATTGTAGTAGATAATTCTTAATCTAAATAGTCTTT
Organism: Paramecium pentaurelia; assembly: GCA_905183005.1. NCBI lineage: Eukaryota > Ciliophora > Oligohymenophorea > Peniculida > Parameciidae > Paramecium > Paramecium pentaurelia. The sequence goes on along the minus strand of CAJJDO010000040.1, from coordinate 70,716 downwards.
GAAGAAATTTTAGGCTGCATAAGTGGCTGCAATGTAACCTTATTCAACTCCTAAGACAAGAATAAAAATTGAAGCTATATCATGATAACCTTGATAATAAGAATAATTAGGATGTTAGCTGAATATGGTGTCTAAAACTTCCATTAAACATTTTCTTAATTGATCACTAGATTTTAATAAATTATGTATACATTTCTTTAAAGTTTTTGACTTGTGATATAGTATTTAATGATCGATTAACATCTTTCAATAGCTAATCATGTTAGAGACACTTTTCTCTTTCATAATATGGTAATTGTTAATCTACTCCTAATAATTTGGACCAGATTTATTATCTAAAATATCTATTGTAGTAGCATTGAAGCAAATATACATATTATGAAATCCATTTGTTCTGCCATATTTTCGAATCTTCTCATATCCAACATCATGATTAATATTTTCTAAGAGAGATAGCAAATTTTAAGAATTATCCATATAAAAAATAATATTTGTAAAATAATGTTAAAGTAAGAATTTTAATATAATGAAATAATATATTGATGATTATGTTATGAATAAGTACATCGATTAGAAATAAAAAGTTAAAAGATTTACATTGTCTCAATTAAAAATTTTATTATTTATTGTAAATAGAGATAGGAATGAAGAACTAATAGTTATTGTAGACTAAAAAGTGGGTATAAGATAAAGATGCTAAAGCTTGTAAGAAATGCTAAACTCCTTTTAAAGCGATATTTCGAAGAAAACATCATTGTAGAAATTGTGGAGATTTATTTTGTGATAGGTATTGATTTGTATATAGAACTTCAGTTGTTCAAATTTCTTTATGGATAAAACTAACTTTAAAAACTTTTAGGAGATCAAAAAAAACAAAGTATGATTCTTTATGATGAATAATAAAGGTGCGACTGTGTTAGGATTGCTATAATGAGATCAATAAAAAGTTAAGAGAAAATGGAGAAATAATTGAAGATAAGAATTCTCTTAGTATTCTTAATTCATAATAAATGAGAAGACATTCTAAATCATTTAATGTTATGGATGAGAAATTACCAGAATCTGCAAAATAAGTATATATTGTGTTTAGATATATAAAGACATCTCCTCCTCCCACTTTATAATTAGTACCTCAAATTAAAATTGAATCATAGCAAATATCATAGATTTATAAAATTCAAATTCCTGATACAATAACAATAGGAGATGACATGGAATAAAAGTAAAAAAAATTAGAGGAGAGAATGATTTCCACAATTGAAGATTTTGTTGAAAGAAGAACATTAGCTTATGGAATAAAAGAAAATTGGTAAGGAATAATGTCTGAATTTATACGTAATTCAATTGAATACTTAAAATGTGTCTAAATTTAATAAGAATAAGAAATAAAAAATAAAATAATATTTATCAAAATCTAAATAATTCCTTTTATTAATTATGCAGCTACTCGATATTTAAAAGGTGTAACAATTAGAAAAAATATAGCACATAAACGTATGAAAACTCATCATAAATCCCCATAGTTTTTGTTACTTAGTGGATCTCTTGATTTGGATATACAAAATTTCAATAATTTAGTTAAAAATTAACATAAATATATATAATAAGCTTTAGAATAAATAGATATTCTTAATCCAAATATCATTTTGATAGAAAAGGGTATAAATAATACATTATTAAATGAATTTTTAAAAAAGGATATCACTGTTTCTATCCATTGTAGTTAAAAAAAACTTTAAAAAGTTGAATTAGCAGTAAATGCTAGAATATAGAAAGCTGCAGATGTTTTTAATAAATGTTGTGATAAAGATTGTATAGGCAAAGCAGATACAGCATCTTATGTAAATTGTGATCCAGAGACAATTAAATAAAATATTAGTTTGTATAGTAGATTAGATGATAAAGATAAGTCTTTACTTGAAGTACATCTAGAAAAAAAGAAAAACAAAGATAAAACTTTTTTATTCATTCATACACCTTAATCAACATCTTCATTTTAAATAACTTTAAGTGGACCTAAAATAACTGAATTGATTGATGTAAAAAAATGTTTTTAATAACTTTGTTGTATATGCTTTTAGATGTCTTTAGAATTTGAAATGATTTTATTAGATTATAAATTAAAATTAGATTTAGAATAGAAATATAAATAGAGTGATAATTAAAAGTCCCCAATGATTACTTGTGGAGAAGTATCAGATTTTTCAGTTTAATTTATGACAGATTATGAAAACGAAAGAATTAGGCTTTGCAAAGTAAGATATCATCCAGCTGTTATCAACACCATCCATGATATTCAAAAAAAAAATAAGTAAATATTATATCATTAATATCAGTGACTAGAGTTTAGAAAACTATATTAAATAAAACATAAAAAATATTAATTATAAGAAAATTCCATATTTTAGTTAATTTTGTTAATTTTAAAAAGAAGTTTTTAATTTTTTTGTTAATGAAGAAAATGAAAATGATGTTTTTAGTTTAGGGAAATATATTAGTGCTAAAGCTATATAATCTAATGTGAAATGTGAAAAATGTTAAACAAAAATGATCAATCATGTTTCAATAAGATATGGACCAGGAGCATTTGTTAGATGTGTTGTAGAAAAGAAAAAATAATAAAATTTATAAGTTAAAGCTAGTATTAATTTAAATAAAGAAATTAAGAAAGAATCAAGTTTTCTATAATTATAATCTGTTAATGATGAGATATCTACATAATGTGATACTATAATAGTAGATGATGATCACAAAATTTAATAATAATAATAATAATAATAATAATAATAATAATAATAATAATAATAATAATAGATGGACTTAAATATTATCACTTATATTAAGTGTCTTAATACTAATTGTGATAAATAATTAACAAAATCTTTTAAATTAGAAAAGAATCATTTAGAATTCTCATTTTTTAAATTAATACAATATCTCATAAAAAATGCATTAAGATTGAAAAAATCATAAAAGACAAATTGGCTTACATTTGAAGGAGAATTAAATGAATAAATAGATTAATTAGATGTTTGTAATCATAGTTAAACTGAAAGAGTATTTGAATGTAATGATTTTTAAATCAAATTATTTACTAATTTATTTGATATTTATAGGATTAAACATTTTTAATTTAATTGTTAAGAAGTAAAATAACATATAGAAAAATAAGATAAAGAAGAAATAGATAAAAGAAAAGATACTTTAATTTGCTATCTATAATAGTTATAATAATTAATTTTAAATAAAGATAAAAGTACTAGGAATAGTTAGATGATGACAATATCAACATAAAACTTTTCAAATTTAAGTTTTGATAGAGATCTTACTTAAATTAGTCAAATTCAAGAAGGTTCTTTAACTTTAATTGGGAATTTTATTGAAAGATTAACATAATCAACTTTTCCTGATTTCATTGCATTAGAATAAGAGAGTATGTAACTCTACTAACGTTTATATTAATTAGAAATTAATGATCAATTAAGGATTTCAAAAATAAAAAATGAATCCTCAATTTCTAAATAGAAAACATCCTAATTCTCATTTTTAACAAGCGAAAGTGGACCTTCTATTAAAAATCCTTTTAGAAAAACTCTAAAAGAAGGTACAACAATTATCTAAAATAATAATAATGAAAACTTTTTTCCAATTTAATAATTACCCCCATAACAATATACACAATCACCAGAATCTCCTTATTAAGAAAGTTTAAACTAATAAGATGAATAATCAGAATTAGGGTTAGAAAAACCATTAGATAATGATGTCAAATCATTTTTTGAACAATGGCCAAAATCAGCTATAAATTATGATTAAAGTAATTTTTAAATAAAATCATTTTTTGAATACATTCCAATTTATAATTAAAATGATATTGGATTAATTGCAGCTGCTTTAAATCATCCTAAATATTATGATTTATATGAAAATAAATATAGATTTACTGAATTTTGGGAAAAGATTTAAGATTAATCTTTATAAAAAGATTTAGAAATTGAAGCTGCAAAAATATTAAAAGAATAATCAAGATTTGCATTAATAGAAGAATTTTAAATAAAATTAAGTAAAATTACTACATTACTAAAGAAAACTAGTTTAAATAATTTATAAGATATAGATGAGGAAGAACAAACTATTATTTAATCAACAGCAGAGTCTCCTAGAAAACCATCCAAATCTATTATAATCTAGTTATATTATCCAAAATAATTTGAATGTTTTAGAATGTTAAATGGAATTAATATCAAACAGTTTATTAAATCAATTGCAAGTTGTTCTAATTGGAATTCTGCAGGTGGTAAAAGTGGTTCAACATTTTATAAATCATCTGATAATTTATTTATTTTCAAAGGTGTTAAAGAATCTGAATTTAGTATGTTTGAATCCTTTGCTCCAAAATACTTTGAACATCTTTATTCTAACATTTATGATTAAAAACCTTCAGTTTTAAATAAAATTTATGGAATGTTTACAATTAAGAATTCTAGAGGAACTACATATTTCATTGCTATGGAAAATTTATTTTGGGGTATGGATGGTGAATTAACTGTTTATGATCTTAAAGGTAGTAATGCTAAAAGATGGAATCGTAAAAATCTAAAAACTCTTTTAGATACTAATTATATTATAGATAGGAATGGTGAACCTTTGCCTGTGTAAGAATAAGATTTCAACTTCTTAGAAATTGCACTTGAATCTGATTCTTAGTTTTTACTTGAAGTTGCTGTCGTTGATTACTCATTATTATTAATAATAGATAAATAAAATCATTTGATAAAAATATCAATCATAGATTATTTATAATGTTATGATTTTATGAAAAAAATGGAAACTAAGTATATTTTACATATAAATTTAGATTGAAAACTGCTATGAATTTAGGAATGGAATAACCAACAATTGTCAAACCAGCAGAATACAAACTTAGATTTAATAAAAAAATGAAATAATACTTTATGGGAATATACTCATCACTATGATATATTTATTAAAAAATCATAATATTGTTGTAATTATTATATCAATTATTTATAACTAATATTATGAGAAAACTTTAGATAATTATATATATAAAACCATTAATTTTTTTAATTATTTTTCAATATGCCTATTTTACTAATAAGATTTATCTATCATCCTTTTGATAAAAGACTCTTAGTATTTAAAATATATTTTTGTATATATAGATTTACATTATCAATAACCATACTATGTCTACCAATCTTGTTTTTATTTCTGTTTTTACTACCAAATTTTCTTATATATATAATTTAATAATAAATCTTTTTTAGACTATTATATATTAAAATATAAGATTATTAATCATAAAAATTGAATGGTATTTCAATAACTATTTATTCATTTATTATAATTAATAATATTTATCAATTTACTCATTTATGTAGTTTGAAATCTCTCATTATTAATTTTATTTAATTAAGTAATTTTCAACATTTTCATTTATTGATGTTTTAAAATATCACCAAAAAAATTATTTTATATTTCTATTTTAATATTTTAATTTTAATCATTGATGCCTTCAATTACATCTAATAATTCAAGTTTAGTGTGATTATTTACTTTAATCTCCATTTCATATTTATTATTTATTAATTACAATTTATTGAAATAATCTTAATATTGTTATAATTCATATTAAAATCCTGATGATTTAGTTAATTTTAAACTTATTTCTTTATTGAATTAGATTGCATTTATAATTTAAACTCTTTATCCAACACATATAGTTTCGTATTATAATGGGTCATTGATGTAAACAATAATATCTTTAAATTCTGTTATTTAACATTATCTTTCATTAAAGTAATTTAAACTATCCATAACTGTAATCCAAAAACATAAATTAGAATTTCTAAGCTATTTCATTTCTTCTTCATTTTCAGTTTCTGAATTGAACAATAAAGCTTTTCTTTAATTTTTTTGATTTACATTAATAAGGTAAGATTTTGACACTATAAAGACATCAATACATGGGATGGTTCCATTTCTCAAACTTTTGATTGATCTTATAAAATATTTTTATTATTATCTTCCTAATTTTGAATTTATTTTAGCTTTTTTAATAGAATTAATTTTAGTTGTAACCAACAATTTAGTAAAAGGATATTATGTTATTATTTTAACCTAGATGATACTATAACTATACATTAGAAGTATTAAATATTATAGGATATTCTTTTAAATTTGTTACATGCAATTTTTGCCCAATTTTGATCTTATTGTATATCTATTCATAACTTTATTCAAAAATATAAAATAATGAATACCATCCATCTGATAATTCTAAAATCATTCTATCTTAACATTATTCCATAGCTACTACTAATAATATCATATGTTGACTTAATGATTAATCATTTGTCCATATTTCTTGAATTATTGTTCTACTTTATAATCTATATTAAATAAAATAACGATATTCTAATTCTAAAAGTAGCTTTTAATCTGTATAGTTATTTTTTGACTATAATTTCCAAAATATTAATTTAGCTTATTGAAAAAGCCAATTAATTTCAACATCATATTACTTAAAATATTCCTTAATTAATTACCAATCTAAATTTTAGGGTATTTTTGGTGATCTACAAAATGAACTTAATTTCAATATAGAATTTTTCATAAATTATTTTGATAATTCATAAAATCTTTCTCCAATTAAACATTTCGGTAATTTGCTAATTTTTGAAAGTAATATGGCATTCATTTAAAAAATCTCATTATTATTTGACTCTTTATTTTTAATTGGTGTAATAATTTCTTTTTATATTTCATCTCCCATAATTACAGTTTAAAATGAGATTTTCTTTTCTGAAAGTGAATCTCTAGGTGTTTTACTCAAAAATTTAAATTCTTGTTCTGCAAATTTACTAGGATGATAAAGTTAATTGTTAATTTTAATGGCTTCCTTAGTAAGTGAATTAAGTAAATTCAAATCCTATTTTGTTGGTTAATTTTCTGAATTTTTTATTTCTTCTTCATCTTCTGATAGATCTTCAAATTAGATTATTATCTTTTTGCATTTTTCATTTTCAACTAACTAAATTTTTTAATTTTTTCCTGTTTAAAACCCACTAATCATTTAGTAAATAATTTATATTTTAATTAAACAATTATAATTCTAAACACTATTTTTATTATTAAGAATTTTATTTTAAACCTAAAATTAAGTTTAATTGTTTTATTTCAATTTATTTATTTTAAGTTCTTATAGATATACTAATTCTATTGTTAATTTTTTAATTCTTTTGCTATTAGAATATGTATATATTCTATCTTATAAAAAAAGAGATTATAGAATAATCAATAAATAAAATTGAACTACTCTTAATAAATCTTTATATATAATTTAATTTGATTGTTTAGTATAATCTAATTAAAATATATATTAAATGAGTAATACTTTTTGGAAATAATTTAGAAAACAATAATCTAAATAGAGCGATGTATTAAAATAAAATAGATTAATCATTATAATTTTTAAGATAATGATAACAATTATAAGAGAAGTTTGAGATATTATAAATTGAATTTTCTAATTTTGACTGTTTAATTTATACTCCTATATCAATATAAGTATTTTCATAAAATGTAATACTTAAGATCTGATATTTTATCTAAGAATGTTAGAGTATTGGAAGGTTGAATTAAATAAATTAAAAAATTTGACAATGAATTAAAAATAATTTATTAAGATCGATATTAAAAATTAAAACATTTAATCATACTATCATATTTTTTTGGTATTTCTAATAATGGTTAGCTTGTTTTTTTTTAGATTTTATATAAATTGATAATGAAATAGGTATTTCCATAAAGTTAATAGGAAATTCTCAATAATTTTAATATGTAAATTTAATATCACTATTAATAGCTGATTGATGAACTAAAAATGCACGAAACAAACAGTTTATTTAGATCAAAGTAGGAAACACTAATTGAAAAATTATGTTAGTAAGAAATAATTAAGGAAAAAGTGTCTATCTATTAACATAAGAGTAAAGAATTTGAGTTGGAGGAAATTTATATATATGATAATGTTATTGTCATAAAGAGTTTATATTTTGAATTAAGCAGATGTTATCATGAAATTAAATTAACAAAGACAAAGAATTGCGATGGACTTTATGTGATCATCTTACTAAATAATTATGGAAAGGAATTTATTATAGCAAATAATGAATAACAAATGAAGAGAATTTAAGTTTAACTGAAAAGATTTTGTATAAACAAGAACTTTTTTGGAAAGTACTAATTATTACAAAGAAATTGTCTACCCATATCTTAAGCTATCAAAGTATGATTAATTAGTATATTAGAATAATAGTGAGGAACATTGCACTTAAGTTTATGAAAAAAAATTATTAAAGGATCCCAAAGAATTCTAAATATTTCACAATTCAATTACTATAATGCAAACTTTAAAAACTAATCCTTGGTCCCCAAAACTATATGAGGACAATTATAAGTATTATATTCTTGGTGAAAAGATGAAACTTCAATCATTAGAGAATTTATTATTGAATGGATTTGATTTTAGAGAGATTCCTTTCGTATCAATTATATATATGATCTTACAAAATTTATAGAAGTATTAAAAAAGAAACATTTATCATGGAAATATCAATCTTTAATCTGTTTTTATTAATATTGAGAATGAAACTTTAGAAATAGTTATACTTTATCCTAGATATATAGAAAATAGCAATTATACAATTGAAAATGATCTTTATAATTTGGGAATATTAATATATTAAATTACATTTTATACTATGACTAACATAATTAATAAACATGTTGATTTGGATCTAATCAATAGAATTCATAATTAAATGGCTGATCAGAATTATAAATAAAATTAATATCCATTTTTGTTTAGAGTTAGTTAATTAGATCTAATAAGATAATTAGTATAACCAAATATCACTTTAAATAAAGCCATAAAACATCAATGGTTTGTTACTATATAGCAGAATATCAAACATTAGCAAATTCATTAATAGTTAAATCCAATTTTCTTGCCAACTATTGTGGAGATAAGCGATTCTTTGATAAATTCTCCTCATGTTAATGATGGTAGAATTGTAAATTTTAATAATTAATAATTTTTATAAGATCAAGGTATTATTTATTAATAATTATAATTAGTAGATCCAGAAGAGCATTAAAATATAAAATGCTAAATTATTAATACAATAAGAATGATTCCATCTAAAAGTAAACATGATGAAGCTAGTCAATATCTTATGAAATGTAAAACGGTTCAAAATTAAATAGTAAAAAGAACTTATGTCCCTGAAATTACAAAATAAACCACTGTAAAATGATTATCTTTCTATTGAAGAAAATTATGATTATATCATAAGAGTTTTAAACATATTTTAATCTAAAAATTACTATTTATTTTTATTAAAATTTAATGCAGAACTAGCTCAGATCTTTAAGAAAATGTAAATCAATGAGAAATGTTAATCATGAATCTATGATTGAGTCAATCAATAGTCCTAGAGATTAAGATATCAGTTTATTCAATTTAGTTGAAATTAAAAGGTTTTGCGATTTATTGTAAATATAAAGATAAAAGGATAAAGCATTGAAATAATAATAAAAGAGAGAACATCTAAGAATATTGTTAGCAAAGAAATTTAGATTGATTTATAATGTAATGAGATTATTACATCATCATGAAAGAGTAATTTTAGAAAGACATGATGAAGGACTCAAGAAGAAATCTGCTTTTCTTATCTTTCCAGTAAACTTTGCATTTAACTAGGGCGATCCATCTAGAAGATTTTGGGATATTATATTATTGATTACCTATCTCTAAACAGCAATTTATTTACCTTTAAGAATAGCATTCATGGATAAAGGGTCATCAGGAGTTTATGAATTAGACTTAATAAACGACATTATCTATTGTATTGAGTATCTATCAATTTATATAGTTACAGACATACTTTGTATAATGAGATCTTGTTACTATAATAGATAAAACGTATTAGTTCAAAATTAATGGTTTATATTTTTAAATTACTTGAAAGGTTGGTTGATTCCTGACATTATAACACTTATTCCCTTTGATTCTATTTATCAGTAAGTAATTGTAAAATAGTTAGTTTACATGTTTAATATCATAAATTTCCAAGACTCTTAAGAGTATTTCGAATCAACCGTATTTTTAAAGTGTCCACTTTTCATTAAAAAAAAAAGTAATTATTTAATATTAATAGTTTTTGTTATTAGTAATTGGGAAAATATTTTTAATATATTTAACTCTTATTAATTAAACATTATGAAGATTATAGTGAAATTCATTTATGGTTTACATTTATTTTCTTGTCTTTGGTATCTAGCATCAAATATCAATGATGAACAATACTTGGTAGATCAAGATTACAAAGGACTAATCAATTAAAATTCACAATATATCTAATGTTTATTTTGGGCTTTACAAACTATTTCAACTATAGGTTATGGAAATGATGCAGCTAAAAATTATGCTTAATATATTGTAGCTATATTATGGATGTTTTTGGGTGCATCATTTTATTGTGTAATATTGCTTAATCTTTCAGAATGGTTGAAAAAATTAAATTCAGAATGTGTTTATGTTGAAATGTAAAATACTTTGAAATTATTTTTCAAAAAGATTGAAGTCATTAAAGAAGTGCAAACTAAAGTTTAATTGTATTTAGCATTAAACATTAAATAAAATTAAGCATGGTCTCTTAGTTTATAAGAATGGTTTTAACATTTACCAATTATTAGGCAAAAGGAAATTACTCTTTATGTCTCATATATAGAAATTATGTAAATACATTTTTTTAGACTAAATCTTAACTTTTCTGTATCCATTTTGCCAAAGATGATGTTAATGAAAACTTAATAAAATTGTAAAATTTGGATTAAAGATGAAGTAGTTAATGAAATTTATTTTCTAATTAGAGGTAAATTATAATATAGAACTCAATTTGGAAAAGTATTGTTACAAATAGATGAAGGATCAGTATTTGGTGAGTAAGAATATTTTAAAAAACTCAAGTTTTCAAAATAACACACTAGAAAAAATTATGCTGTTGCTATTGAATTATGTGAATATATCATTTTAAATGGAGATTATTTCTTTTAATAAATGAGTTCATTTCCAGCTCTACGTTAATATTTAGCAATAGTTGCTCATAATAGAGAACATAGAATGAAATCATAAATTATCTATAATAGATTTGAAAGGGAAAGAGAGATTATGAATACATTAAAACTTGAAAAAATAAAAGAAACATGTAATATTGATGTAACAAGATATAAAGGAATGATTAAACCATTAAAATCTATAATTTATGAAACATAGCATTCACGAACATAATAAGTATTAGAATAGCTTATTCATAATCGTAGAAATAAAATTGATAAACTTATGTAATAATTTAAAAAGGTTGTCTAAATGATAATTTTTGCAAATAAATTAATAGAGAAATAATCATTAAATTTTAGTAAAATACATCCATTGATGATGTTTCAATAATAATAAACATAAACAACTTTGAAAACACAATCAAATGAATCTAGAATATTTATTTCACAATAATAATAATAATTCATTTAATAAAATTATTAGAATTAAAATATTAAGAAAATTGAAAAAAGTATAATAATTAAAATGAAATAATTTAGTAATGCAAGCTATAGAAAACGTAAATAATAAATTAGTAATAAAATATGGATTCATAATTAAAGTTAAAAATATATCTTATAATAAATGTTCAGAGTCAAATATTCACGACATTAAATTTAAAATACTTACAGTTTTCAAGATTATGTCATAGAAGTTGATGATTTTTCACATTATGAAAGATAATTGAAAATTTTTAGAAATAATTTTCTAGAAATTAAGAATATGAAAAAATAACTAAAAAAATATAAAGAATTATTGATAATTTAAATTGGTGATTTAGAAAATGAATTACTTAATGTGTATAATTAAATTGAAAAACTAGAATTAAAAATGTGATATTTAAATTTATGTTTCTCGATTTCTATTTAAATATATAATATATTTTAATAAATATTTATCTACTTTAAAATTTATGATATTAAATAATTTCAGAACAATATTAATTAATTATAAAAATATAACTTTAAATATAAGGAGTAATTAAGTTTAAATATAAGTATCCTTTAAGTATATTTATATTAAAATATGGAGTTAAATAAAATGGAGTATATATAATGAGTATAAAAACATTTCTATATTTATTCATTCTTAAATATCTTCTCCATTTTAAATATCCTGTAATTCATCATTCTATTTGTCAAAATTTGTTGTTTAAATCTCTTGATTATTTTAGTTTATTTAATTTAGAGCTTAATTTTCTTGTTGATGTGTTTCATCATGAGAATTTTATAATATATTTGGAATTTCATCCTATTTAATTTATTCTTAATTTTATTGTTCTTATTAATTAATTTCATTATCTTCATGCTATACTTAATTAGATTCAATATTTTCCTATTAGATTTATTCTTCTTATTTATGGGGAGATGTTAATTAATTAATTTCAATTTTATCTTCAGAATACTTAGGTTTTTCAATTATTTCATTAACAATTTTGTCAACTTTATCCTAATATGGTTCATATGGTTAAAAATCAGTTTCAAATAAACTTCTATAAAAAATATTATTTAATTATTTACCTTTACTAAAAATCTTAATGAAATATTAATTGGTTAGACTCTGTATTATAGTCTTATCCAGTTCTTTATCTAAATGAATATATATAATATTTTTTACTTTGTTTATTGACTTTTACTATAAATGAGAGGATCCAATTTCTTATTGATTTAATTTTCTCTTTCTAAGATATAATATTAAAACAATATACTCTGTATTTGTGATTCACTAATTCTTGAGTTAGTCCAGTATTGAACTAGGGTTTTAGTTGGCTTGAAATCCTTATATGGATACTCTGAGATGTTGGCAATATGTTTTTCAACCCATTTTCTTTCTTCATTCCAATCCTTAACGTTATATTAAGACTTTTAATCTTGTATTCTTTTCAATAGTTATTAATTTTCCATAACAATTTTAATTAATTCCTTTTTCCTATTATCTTTATTTAGAGACTTTTTGGGAACGAAATTCAAAGAACTTGATTTTTTAATTGTAAGAGTAGAGATAGAGTTATCTGCAAATTTAATATAAAATATTACTTGATGTTTGTTACATAATATTAGTTATTTTGGATATGAGATTTTAATTTTGCCTATCAATTTCTTGTTACTTTTACTGTTTGATAGCTTCTTTAATTTTTTTATTTTTTAGAAACTGATATTATTTAGGTGCACTTATGTTAATTTATGGTCTCATGGTTAAGAGATGTTAATTCAATACTACTTAATTTTAAAAAATTTCTTTAGTGGCACAGATTTTATTTCCTATTGGTATATTTCTATTCATTTTATTATTATATTTAAATTTATTTAACAAATCCTTATTAATTGTATCGTTACCACAAATGTATCAAAATCTTAAGTTATATTTTAGAATTCTTATATTTAATACAAAATTATAATAGGTATCTGATAAATTTAACTTTATGATTAAAAATTATGAAATATTATTAATTGATGTATAATGATTCATTTAATTGATTATGAAAAGAATTTAAAAATAGAAGAAGTTATCTATGAAAGAACAGAACTAATAATTAAATTTTGTGAAGAATATATTGAATGTAAAATAATAAGGTATATAAATTTGTATTATATAAATTGAAATGAAATAACTTAATATTTGTGTTTATATATATTTAGTATTGATGTCAATTGAATGAAGTAGAGTTTATATATGATGTTTTACTAATCTTTAAACGCTTCAAATATAATAAATATATTTTTAAAATGATCAAGAAATTATCTTTAAGCTTTATCTCCTCTGACCTTGAATACTCCTTTAAAAAATGGGTTATTGAACAGAATTAATTCATCTATGAGACCACTCTTGTCACAATAACAATTTATCTTTTAATCAATCTAATCAATTACAATAACGATGTCATTTATATCATAACAACTTCAATTTGTCTATGTATTGAATTAACAATACTTTTTTTCTATCAGAAATATCCTTTGCAAAGGGAATAAATTCAAAGTTTGAATCTTATCATATATGCCATTACAATTGATATTTATATGATTTAAAATCAAACTCAAGATACTTCCACAGAAATGGGGATATTGAAATACAGTATACAATCTAATATTATAGAGAAGTTTTGTATCTATAAGGGAATCGATTTAGATGCCAAACTTTGATTTTTTTTCTTAGTTATGGAGTTGAGGTGTCAATATCTTAATGGGATGTAGCTCCATAAATAGTTCATGGTTTATTTAGATTATTCATTGTTTTCTTTCGTTATTAGGTTGAAATGAAAAGAAGATAACATTATTTGGCATATAGATCTTAATTATAATATGAAAATTTAATTGAAGAACAATTACCAACATGGGTAGTATTGATTAAATATGATAAGTAATAGGGTTAATTGAAGATTGACAAGATTAATAGAATAATGAGAGAGACCTTTAATTTTGTGTCTGATCAAAAATTTAGAGAGTTTTTAAGAGATTCAAATATCATACCTTTAGAAGGACACACTAAGAAACAATTTAATTTTGAAGAATCATTAATGGAAGAATTACTAGTTAAATAACAATCAAATCAAATTAAAAAATTTGAAGGTTATTTTATAAACAATTAAAAAAAATGGTAATTCTAAATAACAAAAATATACTTCAATTAAATAGAACCAACCATTTTACTTTTATTTATAGAATAAAGTGGAAATTAGTATGACTATTATAATCATTAAATTAAGTGGAGAGATTAATAATTAGTGAATCATAGTAAACAATGTCTTAATTATATTAAGGATTAAATAAGTATTCTCAAATATATTAAATTATAATCAAATGCTGATTAAATGTTTCACTTAACAAATTAAATTTGCAATAGTTATATACTATTTAATTAAAATTTAAATATACATAATATCACTTAGATTACATACAATAAATTAAAATATAAAATAAATGAATTTAAATTAATTGATTTAGTTAATTAATTGAAAGAAGATCTAAAATTTACTAATAATTAATTAAAATTAAACATAATCTTGAAAACAGATAGATCTAAAATTATATCAATTATTTTGAGTATTTGTGAATTTATCAAGATTATGGTGGCTATTATAACTAATGATGAAAAATAATTATATGAATGTCATCCATCAGGATATCCTATTTAAATCAAATTCAAAAGAGTCATAAGTAAACCTGGATGCTTGAAAATTACTATGAAACATTAAATCTTCAAAATTTCTCCATAGATATAAGATGCATTATCAAAGGCCTCTTCTTATACTGATCATAAGAAAAGAAATTGGGGTGTCAATCACTATTATGAGAACATTTAAAATTTAAGTGATTAGATCCACGATTTAAACTTAAAAGCTCAAAAAGTTACAAAAAGTCAAATCTCTATATAAGATCCTGATTCGGCATTATAATAATAAAATAAAGGAATATTTTTAAAAGGAAGTACAGAGCCATTTAGTACTTTAGGTTTGCCGTTAGCTTAATATTTGATTAGTCAACTAGGACCAAATAATCAAATCAATTTTAAAGATACTTCATTATAAAATATGGGAGACTCTTTGTCTTTTCGAAATTCAACTCCATAAACAAAAATAAGTTTTTTGATATATGAAGATTTGAATGATTTTATATATCAATTGAATTAACAAGATCCAAATCCTTATTTAGATTGCTTTTATTCAAATGAAGTTTAACAATCAACATTTAAAACATTTCATAGTCTATCTCCTTCAAATAAGCTAAAAAGAGGAAGTTTGTAATCATTAATAAATACTCAATTGAATTGATTATTTTTTTATTAATTATGCTAAATTATTAGATTTTAATAATAATATACTCAATAATATTTTGTTCTTAATCAGTATAAATACAAGTAGAAGATGTGGAGTTTATACTTCACAAAGAATCTGGATTTAAATTGACTAATTCAAAAATTCTTATAGATAAGATTGATAATATAAAAGGTGTGATGGATGATGATGATGTTAATATTTTGCATTTTGAAATTTATGATGTAAAAGTATAGCAATCAAGGAAAAAAGTAGCAGGTATATTAGAATAGTTTTGGAATGATGCAAAAATGATACCAATCAAATTGAGAAATTAATTAGAATTTATGTTTATATTTGATTTAATAATTTTAGTGAAATAGCTTTCAAGAAACCTAAAAATGCTTAAATCTTAGTGAATGAATTAAAGAACAACATTTGGTCAATCTTAATATACATGAAAGATAGTACTGATGTAATGGAAATTAAGTTTACTATTCCAGATAACCATTATAATGAGTAGTTTGCAAAGCTAAGAGTACTTCTTGATTTTATTTGAAATAAGTATTATAATAATTGTGCGAAATGAATAAAACTAAATCAATAAGGGGCTGAGAACCCTTAAGGAGGCAATCCACTATTAGGATCTGTTCCTTTAGGTCTTCTGAATAGTAAAATGTGTGGTTCAGGTCTATGACATTCATAATGAACCCAACCTCTAGATTACTATACACCTAGATTTCTCCATTCCATTTCACTCAAAAGTTTTCCTAGATAAATACATTTTTTATTTTACCTTTAGTGATCTTTTTGAAAATATGCTTAGGTAAGATGACATGTCTATATTCGTAGTAATCATCTTGATATTTGTCAGAATATTCAATATCTTCTGGATAGTGTGGCATGAAATAGTAGTTAGATTAATTAAAATTTAAAATAATAACTGCTTATATTTTGGAATTTGGTAATATTTGTAATGTTGGTATTCATCTTCTAATGGCTAAAAGGGCTAGAGACATTATAGATGATAGTCCAAAAAATAATGAATAAGCTTAATGAGTTTAAGGTGTTGGTAAAGGCTTATCGAAGTTGTCTTTAGTAGCTGGAATAGGATATAAATTTGCAGATTCTTCATCATATTCTTACACTAATCTTTCAATATAAGCAGAAGAGCTATCAGTCTAAAAATTAATAAATTCTAATACCAAATTGAAAGATCTGTATAATTTAGACATGAACCATAAATCTATGTAATTGTAAACACCTTCTCTTGGCCAATTTCTACGTCCTTTTAAAATATCTTCCTCTTCTCCCCTTCTGACCATACCAACAAATTCAACAAAGGGCATTTAGTAATCCTCTTCCATGTTTGCAATATTTCTATTGAACCCAGTTAATTAATCATCATCTTCATTGTGAGGTACATTTTCATAAGTCTAATAATTTTTAAGATATAAATACAGTAGTACCAATAGGTTCTTATCCCATTTAGATATCACTAATATTATCTTTAGGTACCCAACCTAAATTAACCATCACTTAAGATTTAGTTGTTTGTTCTGGATCCTATTCAGTATCATTAAATTATAAGGCTGTTACGAATGGAGCAAAAACAAGAAACCCATCTCTGCCTTCTCTTTCTCTTCTAACAAAAAATCTTTCATCCTATAATATTTATATCAATTAAATACTCTAAAATATCCATATAATTTGACTAATTTATATTCCCAATTTCTAATATTACGAGCCCATGGATATCTATTGGCATTTAATCCATTAATTGTAATAGGCTTCCATTCAGTGATTTCATTTTCAACCTTTTCATATAGTTATTTTTGTTGAGCACCTCTCCATTAATGCCATGCACAACCATAGGCTCCACCAAAGAAGACACCATAAGCCAATAATTTGATTATTCCATTACTTTGTCTTTGAGCAAAAGAGTTAAATACTTGTGTTGAAAGCATAAAAGATTGAAAAATTAATATATTAAACTAAATGAACAATAATATATGTGATTATCATCCTGGACAAAGAATTACTATTTTGTGTTTATACAATTCATGTTCAGAAGATCGTTTAGGTTGTTAGAAGTGTTTACTCTCCTTACACAAATCGCATATCAAAAGTTGTGTGTTGATATCTGAAATCTAAAAGAAATAAAATTGTGTAGAATTATTAGCTAATACTCAAAATGAATAATAAATTATCAAATTTTCAGAGGATGAATTAATTCATAAAGAAAAACTCAATAAAATCACAAACTAATTGTAATAATCTTTAAAAGGTTGTTTAAATAATTATATACCCTTTAGGCTATTTGAAACAAATTAAATTGAATCTATTAGAGCAAGAATCCAAATAAAAAACAATACAAATGAAACATAATAAAGAAATATTAAATTCTTATTATAATTCTTATGAATTTGAGAAATTAAAGGAATAATTAGTTAAATTTAAAACTGGCCAATCAACAGAAGAATAAGTATGATTATTATCCTTATTAGATAAATGATTTTATATCTCAAATTATTAAAGATAGATAAAACTTATAAAATGTTTGTTAGAATTAATTAATATAGGGATCAAAATAGAATGGATTACCTTAAGAATTTAAAGATATGATAGTTACAGAAGTCTGCAATTCATTGGAGTCTATCAAGAATTTTATGAGAAAAGATGATTGTAAATAAATTATCCATATATATTTTAGCTATCTTTTTCTATAAATCTTAGCTTTCACAAGAAGAAGATGCCAATATATAAGAGACAATTAAAGGGAAATAATTTATATTTAATGATTAAGATGAAGTATAATTGATTTATGGATCATGTACACTCACAAAAGGAATTTATGAATTTCAAATTGCTATAGAATATATATAAAGTGAATAGTCTAAATAAGAAGAATAATAGGAAGGTTTGGCTTCAATTGTTAATAATTAATCTTAATTATATAATCCTTACTCTTAACATACTATTGGTGGACATATCAGTAATTCTGGAATATTTGCACAATAAGAATATTAACACTTACATAGAGTTTATATTGGAGTGGTGGAAGATTTGGTTAAAGATTAAATGGCCACTTATTCAATAATGTATTAAACATAGTAATGTTGTGCTGTTGATATTATAAGAGGAGCAGCTATTGGATCATTTCATATGAAATAATAATTAGGTGAAAAAATAGAACCAATCTAATCTTTATTTCATAAGAATATGAAGAAAGGATTGGTTTTAGCATTCAAAATTAATTTAGATGAAAAGTATAAAATTTAACATATTATCTATTAGTAAGCTTATATTAACAGATAGTGAAAGTAAAACAAGATATGAAGGATAATTGTACAATATGACAGGTGACAATATTAAACCTTATATCTTAATTTACAAGAGCAATGTAAAAGTAACGATTAATTGAGTTTAAAAATATTTTTTATTTAATTGATCATCTGACATGAATTTTGAAGAAGACAATAGAAGAAAGGAAATCTCAATATATGATAAATAGTGTAAAGTCTGGTATGAGTTCTTAAAGGAACAAGCAAACAAAATTAACAACTATTTAAATGATACAAAAAGTGGATTGGATAGCTATAAATTAAATTTAGAGGAGAGATTAAAAGAGCTTGATGAATAATATAATTCTCATTATGAAATCTTGGATTCACTCTAAGAGTAAATTTCTACTATTGAATATTATTAAGAAGTTTAAGAAGTATTCAATATATTTATAGTAATCTAGTAAGAGATTGAAGCATATGTAAATGCCATAAATTCTGCTTAAGATGAAAAGGATAAACATTCAAGAGATGTATTATAAAAAGAAAAAGAGGAGTTGATAACTCTGATATGTGAAATGAAACATAGTAAAATTGAAGATTGGCTTAAAACAATCAAGAAGGATCTTCCAGATGGTGATTTGAAAGATATATTAAAGACTTGTTATCGTCTTTTTTATGGTGCAAAGACTTTTTCGTTAGAAGAATTTATTGAAAATGTTTTGTCAAAGGGAGAATCTAAAACAGAGATTGAAGCTCCTGCAAATTGGATTAAAGTATCTTATTAAATAATCAAAAGGAAAAAGGATTACAATAATAAGGAAATGATAAACTTAAATTTAAGTTGTCTTCTTTCTTAGCCAAATTTGCAATATATAATAGATAAGAATTAAATAAAGATAGTCGATAAATGCTTAAACAATTACTTGATTCACAAGTTTAAAGATAAAAATAAACAGTAGAAGTTAAATTTTTGGTATCATTATTAGAAAAAGTAATTTTTATTAGTTTATAATAGTTTAATAATTGGGACAATGCAAGTTCTGAAAATGATAAACTTGAATAAAATATTAAAGAATTAGAGTAAACTTTAGAAGAAAAACAAAATTCACCAGAATATGTTTAACAATAAAATCATCTCCATTTTCTTTAAAAAGAATAAGAATTTACAAATGAAATGATAGAAAAAATAACTAATGTAAGATCATCATTAGAAGATCTTTTATAAAGTTTTACAAAATATGAAGAATATTAATAATAATAAGTTTATGATATGTAAAGCACTGTTGAATTCAATTCAAGAAATGAAGAAATAGAAGCTCTATAAACTAAGGAATAAATAGAATAATAATGATTTAATTTAAGTCTTAGATAATAAACAAAAAATAATTTTTTATATATCTAATATTAATAATAATATGTGTCTTTATTTAAAGATATTTAATAAAAATATATTTATTATTATAAAAATTCTTTATTGAATAATGAAAGAGCAGTTACACAATAATGTTTTCTAATTCTTTTACTTAATTAATATAAAACTTTTAATGATAAATAAATCTTTATTATACTTACTAAATGATTGAATTATTTAAAATATACTTATCTAAGTACTAAAGAATCTTGTTTTAAAAGTAAGGTATTTTTTTTTAAATTATGAACTTTAAACTAATCTCCTTGTTTAATATATATAAAGCTTTTAAGACTTCAATTACTAAAATGCAAGAATGACTATAGAATATAATTAAAAAGATTAATGTCAAGTGATTATGAATAGTATTTATATCGTTTCTATTTCATAGAGATTTCTATAATATAACCTAGGCAACTCTTACTCCAAGGTTGCAGGAGGCTTGTCGAAGGGAAGGCATTCATCCTAATGAATTATTTAAGAAGACAAGAGAATAAGTTATACAATTAATCAAGCAACGTGATACAGTAGGTGTATAAATTACAGATGACATGGTGACTGAGATTGAGAAACATCTGGAAGAAAAGAGAAAGAGAAGAATCAATATTGTCAGATCTTAAAGATAAAAAGTACTTTAGGAAGACAACAATGTTAGTAGAAATTCAAATCATATCTCTAATTTAAACCTATCTACTATGAGCTTTGCTGATAAACAATAAAAAATGCTAGAGAATATAAAAAGGAGATAGTAAATGGAAATCGAAAAAATGGTTGAATAGGAGTAACTTAATGAAAGGAAGAGTTAAATAGCACTTTAGAAAATGTTGAAATAGCAAGAGAAGGAAAAATAATATCAAGAGGAATTATAAAGGAAACGATAGCAAAATGAACAGTTACGATAAAAATAGGAAATGGAGAGAAAAAAGAAGGAGTAAAAGGAAAAAGAATTTTTAGAATAAAAAACAAAAGAAAATGAATTAAAAGAATAAAAACGACGTTAAAAGGAACATGAAAATATGATGAAGTAAAAATAAGAAGCAGAATAGAAAGAATTAGAAAGAAAGAAAAAATAAGAATAAATGTAAAGGGAAAATGAATAATTTTAAAATGAATAATAAAGATAATTAGAAATTAAAAAACAATTATTAGAATAAAAAGAGAAGAAAAGAATATAAATGATGGAAAATAGAACTATTGATAGAAAGACTTAAGCTGAAAAAGAAAGAGCTGAATTAGAAAAAAAATTATTAATGGTAAAATAATATAATGAGAATTTACTTGAGAAGAAAAGATATGATTATAGTGTGAAAGAATAACATGTAGAATAGAAGAGGAGAGAATTTGAAGAATATCTTGAGAAAGTCAAACAAGATAAAGCGAAATAAGCAGAAGAGAAATAAAAATAAATTAATAAAATTATGGTAATATATCTTTATTATATTATTCATTAGTAAACTAATTAATAAAAAGAAGAAGAGAAAAGATAATAATATGAACATAAATAATAGGAATATTAAAAGAAAAAAGAAGTTATGAATGAATAATAAAGATAATAGATGGAAGAAAAAATGAAAAAATATAGAGATAAAGAATAAAAAATATAAATGATTTTATAAAAAAATGAAATAATGTAAGAATAATAAAAATAAGAATTATAAAAGAAATTAGATAGAACATAATAAAAATTATAATTGCTTGAATAAAAGAAAGAAGAAGATTAAAAATAAAAGTATTATATTTATTTATAATTTAGAATAACTTTATAAATAATAAAAGATATTGATAAATATGATAATTTATCTAGAATGGAATAATTAAGTGAATTAAGAAGAACAAAGCTTGAAATTAAACTATCAAAAGATGATGAAAGAACTGAAATGGTAAGAAGAGAAAGAGAGAATTTAGCAAAATAAGCTGAAATTATAAGAAAGGAAGCAGAAGAAAAAAGACAATAATTTATCTAAGAATTTGAAAAAAAGAAGAAATTATAAGTTATAACACAAGATGGTTAAAGAGACAAATAGGTATCAGTGAATAATAGATCCTTATCATCAGGAATTAATATGAGATAATAATAATGAAAATCCTTCTTGAAAAACAAAAAAATTTTGATTATATATAATTGCAAAATTGAGATTTGCTGTTTGCTCATGTTAGTGACCTCCAAAATTAAAAAACAGACTTTAATTATTTTATATTTTCTTTTTCAAGTTTCCTCAATATTGTTAGAATTATAAAAATTATAATCCATTTCTAAATTATATTTGTCATAGAATCTTTAAATAATAGAAATTTCTAGATATTATTGTTTTCATATATGGATTAAAGAATTTTGTAATTTATTTCAAGAGAATAATCAATGTTATAATTTAATTATGGTATAATAACTCTATTTATGTAATTCAAATTTCTTTTATTCATTATTCCATCTGCTATTTTTTCATAATCTCACTAAGAATTTAAGTTCGAGTTTTTTTAAGAATTGTCTCCATTTAAGAGATTATGGTCTTTAACATTTGACATTATTATAATTTTGCAATATCATTAGACATTTTGATTTTAGGCATTCTTTTTTATGATTAAACATCTGTTTCTGTGTCTGATTTTTTAATTTTTTTAGATTTTCTAACAATTGATTTTTATTTCTTTTTTGGAGCTTCTTCTTCATAATTAAACAATAAAACTGGTTCTTCTTGCAAATAACCATCAAATGTATTATTTTTATCAATATCTATGTTAGAACATTAATCAAACCCATAGTCTTATTCTTCATTCACTTAAATCTATACCTATTCCTCCAAAGCTTTATTTTAAATTAATCAATACCCTAATCATTTTGATCTTCAAAGTCAAGAGCATAGAAATTCATAAGTTTAAGATATTGGAAATTATAAATAATATTGAGATTTTTTTCATTTAAATCTACTATATAAATTACAGTTAAACTAAAAATATATTAGGATTCAATATATGAAAATATGTAGCATTTTATGAACTAATTCCATTTAATTTTAATATTGTTTTATTTTTAGTTAAAATGATTAATATATAAATAGTATTTGTATTATACAATATGTTGAAATTCATTAATATATCTATGAATATAAGTATATGAAAATATAATAGTATTATATATATTTATATATAATCTAGAATTAATAATATTAATATTATGATATCAGATGACATATATTGGGTACCTCAAGGAGTTAAGGTTGATTGCACAATAGATGATTTAATCTAACCCAATGTAACAAATTTTGCTACCTTCTAATTTAATTTTGATCAAATAAAATAGCCAATTGAAGAAAAGAAGTAGAAAAATATAGAAGATGAAATATTGGAATTATTGGGGATCACTGAAGAAGATCTGTTATTAGAATCAGCACTTTAAACTTATGATCATAAATTATATATTGAAGAATTGATTTAAGAAGCCTTATAAGATAAATAATAATAAATACAATTTACACCATAACAAAAATAAAATCCATTTAATAGTTCATTTAAAACATTATATGAACGATAATATTTGTCATATTCAGATAGCACCTTTAATTTTGAAGAGGAAATCAATTTTAAGACACCAGATTTGGCTACTTTAAAGATGTTATTAGAATAATATTGTAATGATAAGGAAGACTTAGAGGATTTGGAATAATATTTAACAAATAATCAATAAAGTAAAATAATTCATAAATTTACATAATTAAGAGGATAAGCAAGGCAATTGGTTTTCAATTATATAGATTTACAATAAAAAGATAATTAATTTATTGATATACTTTCGTAAAAATTAAAAGAGCTATCTCTAATTAATCCAGTTAAGACAGAGTATTTACTTGATTATTTTAATCAAGAATAATTAAGGAATATTTTAGATAAGCAAATACCAATAGTGAGATTTAAAATATTATAAAGTTTACAAAAAGATGATAAGTTAATGATTGAATATTTTGAATTAATATGTTAATTGCATCCTGATCAAGTTATAACAGAACTTTAGAAAGGAGGTTATCCTTAAGATGAATGTCTAAAATTATGTAGATTCTATGGTAATTTGAAAGGTCTAGCATATTTATTAGAGAGAAGTGGATCAGTATTAGAAGCAATTAATTTATAATTTGATGTAATTTTTAATTTTTAATAATTTAGTTATTTATTTAAGGATTAAAGTAATAATTATAAAAGAATCCATAATTATTAGAAGGATAGAAAGATATGTATGCTTATATTTAAGAGAGTTTAGAGCCTACATTGAATATTTGCAGAGCAAATACTAAAAGAAATGATGATGAAAGTGATGTAGATTAATTAATAATATAAAATAGAATAATTGGTTTTAGGTTTTAATTAGATTGACAAAATTAAGATAAGAATTTTATAAGATAAGATTCTTTCCTGCTTTAAGATGTTTTAACTTACATTTTACAAGATTATTAGAAGAAGTATTAGAAAAAACAAAAATAAAAAGTTTGCTTGAAGTAATGTGTAATAAATTTATTTATTATAGAATTTAAATGAGACTATGAAATATTTTGAGTTTTAAGAACTTAAGTCCACATTTTCTTAACTTTTATCAGGTTAACTATATGAATTAGCTATTTATGGTTAATCTACAATGCTTATAAAGCAAACATGTAATAAATACTTAAGTTCTTTATTTAAATAATCATAATAAGGTATATCAGTTGATATATATTGCACCTATTGTTAAAAGCTTATAGAAATGACATCTAAAGTTTATATAGATTGCAAACACACATTTCATATTGAATGTTCATCAGAATAACTTTGTAAGGCATGTATGAATAATTTTGGAATTTTAATTAATAAATTATTGACTTTATATACAAATAGAAAGAGTTCTAGATTTTAAGTACCTATTCAAACAGTAGAATCTAATCAATAAAAAATAGAGGACACAAATTAAAGATAGAATAAAATAAATAAATTAAAAGAATTTGATTATTTAAGATAAAATAATAAAGGGTATTGATATATAAATCATTCAGAAATTGAAAATTTAAGTAATTCTATTTTAAATAATTCTATTATAAAAGCCTTCCCTTATAAAAATATCTGATTATAATTGAGATTCCAATTTTGGTTAATATGTTTTCATAGATCTGTATATCATCTATTTGGTACTATGTTGTTAATTATCATCTTAAGGTTTAATTAAAGATTGAGAATCTGTTTAGATATGTTTTTATTTTTCTGATTCTCTAAATTATTAGATTAAATTATCAATTGATTCTTTATTTAATTTGGTATTTTAAAGTTTATGACCATTATCAATAGATTTCTAAATTAATTCAATATA
Source organism: Paramecium pentaurelia (assembly GCA_905183005.1). Taxonomy (NCBI): domain Eukaryota; phylum Ciliophora; class Oligohymenophorea; order Peniculida; family Parameciidae; genus Paramecium; species Paramecium pentaurelia. Next base: position 44,757 of record CAJJDO010000040.1, on the reverse strand, counting down.
TCTATTGACATTTGCTTATTTTAATGGTGTTGGAATTATGAAATTATCTTGAATTGATTATTACTTTAATTTTTAGTAACCTCTTAATTATTCATAAACACCTTCACTAATATAGACTTCAACTTTCATTTTCTTTTTATCATTTTACTTTTTCAATTCTTCTTCAGGAGATTACAAAGATTCCTATACATTAAATAAATCATCTTTATCCATAAATATATTTTTATATTAAAGAATTAGAATAATTATGTATTATTTTCTATAAAATTATAGGACTTAATAATTACTTAAGAATATTCTATGTGTCATTCATCATTGTTAATCTTTAAAAATAGAAAATTATAGATTGAATTTACAAGGTGATTGTAAATATAAATCATTATATAAACTAGAAATGATAATACAATTCTATTAGAAGACATTTAATTAAGTAATTAACAAATGATAAGAAAAAAACAAATATGTATAATTCATTATCCTATAGTGAGATAAATAATAATACTTCTTTTTTTTGGTTTTACTCATTATTTTAAAATCTCAATAGTTCTTTGTATATTCAATCATTTATAATAATTTAACTAAATTGATAATTTCATATGATCATAAGATATGAGTACATCTTATTATACAAATACTAAAAGAATACTAATTATAATGTATTTAAATTGATATAATTATTTGAGCTTTAAAAAAGTGACATATCAAATCACCTTTTATAATAATGTAAATTTTCAATATTTAAAACTTATGAATTAATTCAAAGATACACCTGATGATTAAGAAATGATTTTTTTGAAACATATCTAGAAATAAGTTCAATAGACTTTTAATATTTTGAGTAATTATCAAATAAAGAAAACCCCTTTAAATACTATTTTTAATTGAATTTAGAAATCTAATATATATTTTACAAAACAATGTCTAATGACTTAGGAATATAGAAAAAAAAACATAAATATATTGATTCTGAAGAGGAAGAGCAATAGCAATAATAACCTGTATAATAACTATAAGAATAATCTCCGATTGCATAAACAATTACAGTTGATCATAAAAAATGGAAATTCTTATTTGAACCTGATTCATCTGAATAATAAGAAGGTATTAATTTGAAATGTATAATTCAATGAAGAAAAGAAAGTTAAGAAAATTTCCAATCCATAAATCACAAAATAAAAATAGCCTGAACAAAGAATTAAGTAAATTAAATCAAATCCTGACACAGATGATTTGAGATATGAAATTTTATGTAGATGGTGGTATTGTTTTGATTAATGGCCACCTTCTGATTTTGATTATGAAGAAGCCTTGAATAAATATAAATTAAGGAAAGTTGATTTGGCTGTTTTTAAAAGGGAATCCGAAATCAATAATCAAGGTTTCAGAAAAGTTTATGAAGTTAATGGATATAAAGGTGTATTTAGAACTTCTGCTGTACATATAAAAATATATTTATAGGGTGATACTCTGGATATAAGACCAAAAGAAGGTTGTCCATCTTATGAATAAATTACAAAGATTAGTTCAAAAAACTTGCCTAAAATATTAATAAAAGGTTTGAAAGCTTAATTAGAAGATTTAATTAAGCATGAGCCTAACAATAAATAATTAATTAATAATTTAGAACACTAATTAGAACAAATTTAAAATTAATATCGAAAATACATGGATTGATAATTGTGATTTAGATTTTATGTAGAAATAATAAAAAAAATAATAAGATAAATTTACATAAGTATTTATCTTATTATTCGTATATATCAATTAGTGATAAATTAATATAATATATAAGTGTTAGAGATTTACGTAAACCATAAGTTTTACTACATATTTTAATTGCAATTACATTACTGATATTAAATCATCTAATCTTATGATTTTTATCATCCTTAAAATCTCTAAAAGTTAAATAATTTTTACATCTACTATTACCAAATATTATGGTTAGAGTTCTATGTTTAAGGCTTCTTAATTAAATATTATAAATTTATTTACTACAAAAGTTAATTTTAAGTAAAGCTATAAATTGAAACTTAAAAGCTCTTTCAAAACAATAGTTTCATTTTTTATATTTATTGATTTTATAAATAAATTTGAAATTTTCATATGTGATATTTCAATATGATTTATTAATTAATTTGTTGGTAAACAATTAAAATATATGCGTGATATATACAAGAAGTAATTTATTATTGAATTAATTCGTTTTTACTTTTTTTTAATAATCTTATTTTTATAAATTAGAGAAATGAAGCGCATAGTATTGGGCTTACTGTGTATAGGCATATGCTTATCCTATAATAGAAATGTGCAGGATACATTAATTGCTGAGATGGAGAATGAACATGTAAATGAACATGATTAATTGATCTTTCGTAATTGGATGTTAGAATATGGCAAATCATATGATAATGAATTTACAGCAATACATAGAATGTAGATCTTTATGAGAAATAAGAAAAACATTGAAGTATACATAGATTTGCTTATTGTTAGAAACATAATCATGTCGGAGCAAAATATAAAGCTAAATTGAATGAATTTTCAGATTAAGATTATGATGAATTATCATTGAAAATGTTCATGCATCTAGATTTTAGTGATGATGATATTAAATTTTAAAATCATCATTTCTTTAGTAAAGAAGACATAAAAGAATTGCGAAATCATCCAATTCTAACTCAAATGCGAGAATAGGCAAAGAAAGGAGACTCATTAGATTGGAGTAAATAAGTAAAAAATAGTTCAATTTAGGTAACACCATCAAGACCATAAGGAACATGTGGAAGTTGTTGGGCATTCTCTTCATCTGATGTAGCAATAAGTAGACTTGCATTGAAGGGAAAGGAAGAATTAACTTAATTATCCAAAACTCATTTAATAGATTGTTGTGTAGGAGATAAGAACAAGGGATGTAATGGAGGATCACCTATTGGTGCATATAAATTCATTAATGAAAATGGAGCACTTAGAGAGAATGAATATAGAGAATATGATGCTACATAATAAGATTGCACAAAACCAGGAGGAAATATTGGTAAAGGTTTGATAGTTGATGTATAGAAGGTGGATGATCCAAATTTTGAGTAAATGAATCATCTAATATATGTAGATAAATTAAAGAAGCTCTTTAAGATGGTCCAGTAACAGCTTTAATGTATGCAGATAAATCATGGTTTGAATATGGAGGTGGTATTATTGATACTTGCAGCTATGTTGGAGCCAAAGAGCTTAGTCATGCTGTTGTGATAGTTGGTTATGGAAAAGATCATTATAAAGTAAAAAATTCTTGGGGACCAGGATGGGGTGAAAATGGATTTTTTTAAGTTTAGAGAAGTGGAGCACCTGAATGTTTGGATAAAATTAAGAAGATATCATATCCAATTATTTAATGATCCAATTATTATTATACACATTTAATTTCATTATTCTATAATTGTCTAAACTGCCTTATATACTATTTCTTATATTTCTTTTGGTGGTATTGGATCATTCTATTTACCAAGTAATTTTGAGCTTAATTCATTTTTGAATTATTCATTTTATGGTGAAACTACTTTAGATTCATATTCTTATCGATCACAATTATAATATTATAAAATTAATTATTGTAAATTTAAAGTTCTGTTGTCTAACCATAAGAATTAATTTAAATTAGATCTGAAATATTTGCGTTAATATGCAGCATATTATCTAGATTTTATATAGAATTATTAAATGAATTTTAAAACATATTCTCTCTTTTATTTTTCTGCTCTTCTATTGGATATATATCTTCCTTCAAAAATATTTTAAAAGCATTTTAATAAATTCACAAATTCATCATATCCTAAAGGTGTAGTAACACGAAATTCTGTTTATTCTAACATTTAATAAAATTAATAAAATTCTTCTATTACTCCTTATCGAATCATTTCATCACACCTGATACTAAAACAACGAAGATTTACCTTGCATAAATCTTTTTCGAAATATTTTCTTAAGGTTCTGTAAAAAAGAACCCTCTAATATCCATTTCATCACATAATCTAGGATCTTCTTAATTGAATGGAGATGTAATAGATTCTCCTTTTGTTAATAAAGCAAATCTCAAAGCTTTTTAAATTCGATATCTATCTGATGTATTAATTGAATCATCATAATTTTTGAAATGTTATTTCAATAGAGCTTATGGATCTCCACAATTTTCCAATAATTTTTATGCTTCTAAATCTGCAGCTTTTATTTAATCTTCTTCAAATTATTCTTTCCTTGAATTTAATAAATAATTCATAAAGAAACAACATCCTCCTTCTAATATAGGATTATCTTTTTATTTTAAAATCTCCATGACATCCTTTTTAAAATGATAACTTGAAATAGTCTATTTTAATCCATCATATTTTCCTATTAATTCATAATTATTTAATTTTTTAGGCCAATTACTAGATATTGGCCAATTCTTATAAATCTATAATTAATATAATACTACATACTTATAATGAATCAACTGGTATAACTTTTGTTTTTAATTATTCACTTAGTATTTAAACCATTTGTGATTTACCTGATCCTGTAAGTCCTGAAACAATAAGCAATTTTTTCATAATTAAATATTTTATAATATGTTCATAATATCAAATAAATTTATAATTCATTATTATTAAGGTTATTATTGTTATTCTAAATATTTACGAATCTGTCTCTCAACTAATTCCTAATTTTTCATTAAGAATTTCATATTTTTAGGATCATCATTTCGCATTTCATCATCATTTTACATAAGTTCTAAATATGAATTTTATTGTAAAAATAAATTTTCCAAAAATAAACTAGGATTCTTTTGATATTAATAATAAGCATCTCTCTTTAATTTATGACTCTTGCTTTATTCTATGTATTTTTAAATCTACTTTTCAAATCCTTTTATTTTTTAATTTAATTAAATAAATGGATGTTCTGCTCTTTATTACTTCTTTTCTGAATTATCTTCTGTCACTACCTTTTAAGCTAGAAATGGCATTAATTCAGGTTAATAACTCATTTCTTACTCAACTACAACATCAAATCCAATATAATTGCTAACTCCCAAATGATGTTTAATTATAATTGGTTCTGGATTTTCTATAAACATTTTTAGAAGCATATTAAGATTAGATAAAGGAATACGTTCTTATCCAAATAATTACTTTAATTATTCATCAGCAATTATATAATCTTTATTCTCTTTATCTGTCAAATTATTTAACTGTTCAAAATAATAATAAATATTTACCTTAACATATTCCCAAAAGCAATATAAGATTTATGATCTTGTTCCTTCTTTAATTCCAAGCAATAGTTAAAGTGTTTTATGTAATTTATACTTTTATGGATAGGTTTAGAGACTGATTGAAATAATTACATCACAAGATGGTCCTTTTCTTTTAATGTGAAATCCACTTGTTTCTTATTGTTATTATTATTATTGTGATTATTATTATTGTTGTTGTTATTAAATATTATTCCTGTTCCATTAAATTACATTTTATGAAGGATAATAGGTTTTATCAAATTGGACTTCAAGTTATCTAATAAAATAGGAGAAAGGCTTTTTATCCTCTGAAAGAACTTAGCCTTTGATAAAAAGATTCCATTCATCACAAACCAATTCAGAGTAGACTATGATTCTGAGAGTCTTTTTTAAATATTATCCTGGCTGGATGAATGATTCTTATAAATCAACTCGCTTGTTTTTAATCATTTAATCTATTCGATTCTCATATCTTTAAATAGAAAAAGGATGATTACTTAACTAAATTATTCAAAATTGAAATTTATGGGCATAATTAAAGTGTTTCATCATCAAATTGAATACTTGATTTATCATAAAGTTATTTCAATTGGGTTTTAACATCTGGCTATCGGATAGGTTATTTTTATTATTATTATTATTATTATTATTATTATGATGGTTGTTGTTGAGTACTTTATTATTATTATTAAGATGCCATAAATAATATATATATATATATTTATAATTTTAATAAAATTACTGTTCAAATAAATAAATAGAAAATATTATAATTGATTCTAAAATTAAATATGCTATTATACACCTAACATTTTTTTTAGCTTTATTTCAGTTTAGTAACAGTTTTTTTTAAAGTTTAGTTAGTATTCAAAATTTACTATTATTTTTGTTCGATATAGAAAATCTAGAAAAGAATAGAAAATTGATAATTTATGATATATGATATATAAGTATGTTGATAAAAGTTAGTAATTTTAGGGTCTAATAGATTCATTTTTAATTAATTAGTGAATAAGTTGGATTAAATAAAAACTATTAACCCTCTTGATTATTTATGTGGGTTTATATATCGGCATGAATTTTTCTAATGGAAATTAAAATATTCGATAGATTTCTAAGAATTACAGTGAATTGTTCGAAAATATTTAATTTAAGCAAACCTTTCTCATGATATATATATATTAACTTTATTTAGAAATACAAATTATTTTCTTGTAAAAAACGGTATATATTATCATCATTATATATTCTAAAATTATCTATAATCTTCAGTCGTCATCGATTATAAAGATTTGAAACTCACTTAAAAAATCATAATTAAAGAATATGTGGATTATTTTTTATGAAAAAAATGTGTTAAGTTAATGAATATGAATAGTAAATAAATAATTAAGTAAATCAATACAGAGAGGGTGTACTTGGAAAGCTAAACACTTGTATCTATTTGTATTCTTGTGTATACAAATCAAATTAAGTCTCTTCTTTTTGAGAATCTTAAATTTAAGAAGGCTCCTTCTTTTTATTTATATTTTTATGATATTTCAGTTTTCCATTAACTTTAGATTTGCTAATTCTTCTTGAGCTTGATGTGTTTATTTTAAGAGAATTCATTTATTAGGTCAAGGAGGTGCTTATTATTTTTTTGATTGAATGATGTTAAATTGGGTATTCATCTTAAGAACTATATAAATTTGATTCATTTTATGGCTATTAAAGGTCTTCTTCTATAATATCAAAATAATTCATTTTTTAATTAAATATATATTTAATTATTGTTTTAAGCATTTGGTTATCATGTAATGAGAATGAATATCTTGATTATATTATATATTTTTCTTGCTATAATAATTCAAATTTATCTTCTGACAGTATCGAAGAGTCCATTGCTATATTAATGCAAGGCTAAACCTAAACCTATTCCAGCAGAATAGCCAATGACACCTACTTTATTTTTGAAGAAGATGGATAATAATGATCCACTAAATAACCCTGCACTTGTATATGTAAAGGATTTTACTAATAATCTAATGTATTTTTAATGTATTTACCTATTCAATAGAATATCAGCATCTTAAACTTGTTATTCAGTATATTGAAGTACTTCTGCACTTTATCCAAGAGTAAATTTATTTTGTTCGGTCATTTAATAATTAAAAGAATTATTAGTTTATTTTTATTTTCTTTGATTAGATATTTCAATATTTTTTATATGTTTTATATTATGTTCAATCATCAAAGGGTGCATAAACATCCTAAGTGTAAACCAATCTGCCTAATATCTAAAACCGCAGAGTCGTCTTGATTTTCATAAAATATAAATGAATTACCTATAATAAATAGACTAAAAAAATACCTTAAGCCTCTTCTAATAAAGAGAATAGTGATAAATCAAATTGATTTGCAATTCGCAATCCTGAAATAGTAGAAGACAGTCGTATAATTTGATTTATTTGATTGAGTACACTATAATATTAGATAATTCAAATACATTCTCATTTGAATTTTCTATTATTAGAAAGAGAATCTGTAAGTAGTTTTAGAAATTGGAGCTATAAAAGCTCTTGTGATAGCAAAGAAACCTCGCATCACAAATAAAATTTATAAATATTATTTGATAAATTGTAATATATTTGTTCATGATCTTCTAATTCCTCCTCTTTCTAAAGCTGATTCTGCTTATGATAATAACATTAATTCATTATCCCATCCATCATTTAATTATTTATTTTATTACTATCTAATCCAATATATATTATAAAATACCTAGCAACCCATCCAGCATTCACATTATCAAGATTAGCCTAAGCAGTATCTAAATTTGATTATGCATCCTTTAAAAGATCTTATTTAGTTGCAATTTCACCATCTTTAGTTTCAATGTCTCCTTTTAATTATGGAATTATTTCATTATTTAAAAGATTTATATTTTCTTCTAAAGAAGTCAACAATCCATTATTTGTATCTTTCTCTAATTAAGCATTCATTAATAATGCTTATTTAGTAGCTACTAAATCTTCTCTTAAACTGTTAAGTAATTTTACTGCATTTCCTGCTTATTCTTAATCAGCAAACCTATAATATTTTATTATTACACTTACCCTTATGTACTCATTTAGATTAATACTTTTGATAATGGTTCAAAGAGATGAGGAAGATGAGATACTTCACCCAATCTTCTTGAAAATGTAGCAGCTGAAACAGCTAAATCCTCTTAATTCACTTCAATAAAAGATGACTCTATAAATATGATAAAATATTGTATTACATTTGATTAATTATAATTTTGCTATAACCTAATCCACTATGGAAATTGATTAATCATATTCTGCAGTTTTCTTTGATAATGCTTAATCATTATTCTAAACTGTTCTTTGCAATTATGCTTAATTTCTTTATGAATCACTTAATTATTGATTTTTATCATATAAAGACTATTATAAACTGTTTCTGTCTTTTTTGAATGTTGTAATATCACTTTAATGTTATGCAACCTTAAATAAATATTAATCTAAATACTTCTGTACTATATTCTGTAACTTGATTTGAATAAAACTCTGAATCACTTAAGAATTATTAAAAATAAGAATCTAATTATTCAGCCTCATCTTATTTTGCTTATTATGTTGATGCAACTATGTCATCTATAGCTGTAAATAATGGACTAAAATCAACTTCTGTAAATTATTGCAATGATATCATGTTTAATATAGTTTTTCCTAATTTACTTTTACTCAATTATCCCAGCTATTCATCAAACATACTTGCCTAGCTTTATCATATTTTTGATATCATTACTTTGTAGTTTATGTGCAATACACTATTGCGATTATACATAAAAGAGCATAAATTTTCATTAAAACGGATATTATTTATATTATATAAATATATACATTATTTTTATCATTTATTAATATTATCATCTTCCAATATATCATAAACTCCATTAGATTCTATTGTTCTGTAATTAAATAACAAAACAATAGAATCTCTTATATTGTATTAATTGATCTTTTAATTCTTTTATTCAGAAAAATAAATAAATAATTAACTTATTTGTAATAGATAATTAAACTAAATCATTCAATAATAAACTTTTATTAAATAGTATTAATTCTTTATATTATTTCATTATATAAAATTACATCATAATTATTTTAATATTTTATGAAAATTGATTACAAGATTAAACATTATCACAATAACTACACACTTTTAGATTTAAAATATTTGAGTAGTTGAGTATTTTATTTAAAATTAGCTTTTATTTAAACTATATTTACTAATTATATTTAAATAAATCTTATTATTCGAAAACTATCACTTTCTACAATATTTAATGGTGATTTTGATTATGAAATTAAAAAAATTGATCATAATTACAAAGACATGAAGGTATAAATTTTAATTATTATTTATAAGAATTTATACCTTCTTCTTACAATATGAAGATTCCTTTAATAATAAATTACTCAAAATAATCAAACATCTATTAGTTTCAATTAAATTAGAATCTAATTTCTTCTTAAAATATTGAATTGCTTCAAGGTTTACTCTAAATCATAATATTCAAACTGTTTTTGTCTAATTCTTATATACAAACTACACAAATTATTATATACTAAACAACCAAGAAATATATGGTGATTTTCTTGAATGAAAGACATCATATAAAAAATATATTCATTTAATTATGAAGTTCATGTTTTAAAAAAATTCATTTTTTAGCAAATTTGTTGAGTAGTTTAAACAAAGTACTCATTTGAGTTGTTATATAGTTCTTTGATCATAAGTTCTAATCTTAAAATCAATAATAAATTTTCACAGAATCTTAATTACTCTAGAACTTAATTTCTTCAATTATTTTTTAAGGAGTTTCAATTGAAGCGACAAAAGTATTTGTGATTCACTATCAAAGTAATTAATATGTTGATTCTAGTCTATTATATTTCTTCTTTAACTTTTAGTAATATTGATTTTGTCAAAGAAAGAGTCAATAGCAAAATTTGCAATTTGTTTATATTTCAATAATTTAACTTTCATAACTAAAGATATCATAAGAAAATTAGTAGAGAGAATTATTATTTCTTCAAATATGGAGATTGAAATTACGTTAAATAATACAATATCAAGATGATTAGTCTAAAACTAATGTGCTTAGTCTTCTTCTAAAGAGTGGAGACTTACACATTTGAAGTTGTGTACTCTTTATTGTTGAACAAGAAGTGGCTTCAGAGATTTCAGTGTCAGAATCCATAGATTTAAATGAGAAAATAGTTTTTTTCTTGGACAACTCAAAGTTAATTTGTTTTAACTGAGGATCTGTAAATTGATCTAATAATAACTCCTCTTCTAGATATTGAATGATTCTCTTTTCAGTATCACTAATATCTGTAGGTGTGATCTCTTTTGCAATAGTATCATTCATTAATAATTAATCTTATCTTAATTATATTATACTCTTCAAAATTTCTAAAATCTTGTTTTAAACTAAAATAAGATAATATTATTCAAAATATTTAATTATATTTCAAGATTAACATCCAATGACAATGTATTAAAAAGATATTAATTGATAATTTTATAATATAATAAGTTTCTAATTCCTCTTATACTATTTCAACTCATAAATATCATATTCTAAAAATGTATTCAAATACTATTTATTATAATATAATACATAATTATAAGGTTTTATTTATTAATATGTAATATAATCAATAGGTGATTTATAATAAGCCAATTTTTAAGATAGTTTATATTTAACATATATATTAAATTAAATAATAATAAATGAATAATGGGTCTTCAATAATAAATATAGAATAGCCTATTAATTAGTATAATAATCCAATCATAACAAAAGTGAATCAAAAATTACTAATAAAAAATGATAATTTTGAAGTATCAATTAAAATAAGATTTAGCAATAATTTTATTTTGATTATTTTAAACAGAAAGTAGCATTCATTACATATGATGGCTTTATTAAGATTTATGATATCATTTAAACTAAGGATGGTTAGAAACATGTATATAATTGTGAAATTAAAGCGTATAATAATTTTGATTTTGAAGTCATTAGGGAGCAATCAATTCTTTATCATGGCAAAGTCCTAAAATGGATAATATGATTGCCACATGTGGAGAAGATTAGACCATACAAATACATAAGGAAACTGGGAAGGTTTGGAGATAAGTACATACAATAAAAGAGAATTAAAATCCTAAGATAGTAAAATGGATAGAAAATGAACTAATATTAGTAGTGGGTTATTATGAAGGATATTTTGAAATAAGATAAGGAGAGGATTATAAATGTGTTCATAAATTTGAAATGTTTAATTAATTGATTGATTTCGATTTATAATTAATGAAATAAGATGCCATTTTATTTTGTTGTGGAAGAAATAGTAATTCATAATTTATATTTTAAATTGAAACAATTAAATTTAATGATTAGTAAAAAATTGTGAATAAAAATAAACATTCTGCATTATTACAATCATCTATTTATAATTTGAAGATAGCTCCTTATATGAATAATAATGAAATAAAGGTAGCAGGATAGTATTAGGATAAAGCAGTTATAATCACTATAGAATATAATGAAGAATTAGATAAAAATATTGAAAAATTTACAGACTAATTTATATAAATTGATTCTGATAGTTGGTAATTTGAATGGTCTACATTTGGAAATGAATTATAGATATATACTCAATAAGGAGTTAAAGTTTATTAATAAAATATTGATGATTAATTTATGATTTTATGAAAGATCAATATATAAAGAATATAGAATTTATATTGAATGTATTTTTTTTATAAACAATATTATCAAACAACAAATGAAATTTCAGCACAAGCAAAATTAGTTCCTTTGGCATTTTAAAACCAGAATTAGCATGATATTTTACCCTAATCAAATTTAAATAAATTTTACCGATGGAGTATAAGTTGGGAAATTTTAAGTAAGGGCATAACTAACAGGGTCTCCCTTATCATATACTTCATCTTCAGGATAATTATCTTCAAATGCTTCTACTCCATTCCATTTTGCTTTTAACAATACATTTGTTAATTCTGCATGTTGATTTGCATTTCCAAATAGTGTAATAGTTTCATCAACACCTTTGGCTGGCTATACACTGAATGTGGCACTTGTAAACACGATTTTTGGATCTGCCATACAATTAGTCACTTTAGTTGGTATAGCTGCAAAAGTAGAGACAACAATAAGAATAATAAGACAATATTTCATTCTTTTTAATAATATTATTAAATAAATCCTAATTATGAATAAGGATTTGAATTGTAAAAATACATAATCAAATAAATAATATCTTAAATAAATAATATTATTATCAGGATTTATGAATTTTTAATTATTTATATATATATATATAAATTAAATTTAATAATGGGTTTGTATTTAACAAAACCTGAAACAACTAAATTAACTTAATCAGGTTAAGTATTTGATTATACATATACATCTACATCATTGCAGGGTTGGCAAATCTAATAGGATGAATTTACTATTATTAAAGAGAAATTTGATTAAGAAAATAGTTTATTCTGTATAGTGGAATAATATGGTGGAATAGAATATGGCAAATACATTTAAGATCATATAGTGGAAGCATTAATTAATGACTAAGAATATAAATAGAAAAATTATGATAAAGCTATTGTCAGTTTATATGAGAGATTGGATAATCAATTGAAAAATCAATTTAAGGAGAGTACTAGTTATTAAGGTGTTACTCTATTATTAACATTGATTACTAATGAAAATATTTATGTAGCCAATGCAGGAGTACTTAATACTTTTTGATATCATATAGTTATCTAGATGTGTAATTAGATATGAAGGCAAACACAAAGTAATGACAGTTGAACATTATCCTATTAATGATTTAGAGAAATAACGTATTCTTGCTGCTGGAGGTGAAGTTTGGGAAAATAGATTAAATGCTCATCTTCCTTATAGTAGAGGTCTTGGAAATTTCGAATATAAATCCAATTCCAATCTAGATTAAAACAAATAACTTCTTATTTCTGTACCAAGTATTAAGTATGTTGACAAAGAAGATACTGAGTTAATTTTAATGGGAAGTCACGGTTAAAATTATTCATGATGAATTTTTAGGTTTTTGGGAAACCTGGACTAATAATGCCATAACAGAAATGATTCTTGAAAGAATTCAATAAGGAAAAGCTTTGTCTGATATTTTAGAAACAATTTGCGATTCAATTGTTGCAAAGAATGTTGAATCAGAATATGGAAAAGATAACATTTCTAGTATTTTAATTTATTTCTAAAGAGGATAAAAAAACAAGTTATTTGATCAATGATTTAAAATAATTAATTTATTATATCTAAATGTAAAAAAAATAACAATCTCAACCTTTTTTGTTAAGCCAATAAGAAGTACCGTTTTAATGTCGAGTTGTTCGAAAACATTTTTTTAAGGATAGAGTATATTAGTTAAAATATTACAATAACCAAATCACAATGACTTACGTAAATACTATTGACATATTTTAGCATTTAAATATGGATGCTCCAAAATATATTATGAAAATCGATGAATTCACTACTTTTGAATGGTTAATCAAACAATAAAGGTTGTTTGGTTTCAAATTTCCTTATCAAGGGAAATTAAAGGAGTTTCATGCTGACCAGACTGACCTAATCTCACTTAGATAGAGATTGAGTAACAAAATGGTTTTCCTCAATCTAAGTTAAAACTATAAATATCTTACAACTTTAGAATCAGGGTCGTTTGGTTAGGTATGAAATTATCATATATTATTTATAGGTTACATCCAATGAATATTACTTTAATAATAATAAAGTGGCTATTAAACATATATTACTTAATGGAAAGAAAGACCAATAAAAACAAATAGAGAATGAAATTTAGATCCTAAGATCAATTAAACATCCACGATTACTTGAGATCTATGAAGTATTTAAAAATGAACTTTATTATTAAATTGTGACTGAATTTATAGAAGGTGATAATTTAAAACAGCTAATGTTCAATAAATTAAACCAATTTAAAAATGAAGAAATTTTAGAAATCATGCAAGTATAAATTAAATAAAATTTAAGTAATTATTTGAAGCTTTGACTTATCTTCATCGTAATTAGATACTTCATAGAGATATCAAACCAGCCAACATTATGTATCATAATAATAAGCTCAAATTGATCGATTTTGGACTTGCTTGTTATGATGGTAAATAATTATTAGAAAATCCTAATTGTGGCACAGAGGGTTATGTGGCACCTGAAGTCTTAAATGTTAATTAAACTAAATTAAATTATGATTTTAAAGTCGATGTATATAGTGCTGGTTGTGTATTATACATCCTATTAACAGGCACTAAATTACAATAATCAAATTAGTCAAGTATGAGTTTTTAAAAAAATAAAACATATCAAAATAGTGAAAATAGCTAATTGTTCGAATTAGTTAAAATAATGACCAAACCTAATCCATTTGATAGACCATCAAGTTTTTAGGTTCTAGAATTAATTAGATTAATTAAAGAGAATTGTGCTTATGATATCAGTTTATGGTATAGTAATGCATTTAATCTTTCTAATTCAAATAATTCTTATTAAACTGCATCTACTGCAAGGTATATTCATACCTCAAAGAATTAAAAAAGTGTATGTAGCTTTAATAGTGCCAGAGGAATTGGCTAGACCCTTTCTAAATAAATTATAAAATGATTATAAAATGATTTCAAAAAATATTTATATATTTATTGCTATAACAATCAATATTTTATAAAGAATAATTTATTTATTTTTTTAATAATATATATGAAATCCATATATTTATCATTTAAATCTCAATAGAATACCTTTGAATATAGGAACTCCACCGAAGTTTAACTAATAAAAAGGAATAAAAATAATTACATTATTTAATTGTTTAGGATCTTTATCAATAATTTATTGAGTCTTCTTTTTAGTTAATTTGAATTCCCAAGAGCGGGATCTTTCACGAGGATCCTCTATTGGATCTTCAGCAGGTCCACAGATAGGCGTTGTCAACTTTTTATTTATTTCAATGAATTTACTTGAGATTTTGATTTCTATTTGTTTAAGGGAGGGACTGCTTAGGCTTTTCCTTCTTTCTTAATGATATCACGTTATTACTTGTAATATAAAAGATATTATATACTTTTTCAGCCTTTTTAAGATATAAACATTGAGATTTGAGAATGAAATTTTTCATAATCAAACTTTTGCATATTCCTTAACATTAGAAGAGATTTTTGAAGAAGTAATCTAACTGTATTCTTCTCTCTTCTATTAATTCTTCATTGTTATTGGTGGATCTCCACCAATTAGTCGGAGGAAACTTCGGCAAACTCGCTTTAAGAGTTGATAAGGATTAATGCAAAAGTTTAAGATGGGAATAACGATAATCAACTGAGAAGGAGCATCTTTGATTATTTTCGGTGAAACTATTTTTTAGAATCTGATAAAATACTTACATTAATTGATAATAGACAATATCATCATTCTTTTTGAAAGAGGGAACACAAATTGAGATAGCAAACTCATTTTCTTACATATAATTATTTATTTAATGTTTTTATATACTCACTTTTTGTATATTTAAAAATTTACTATCCTAATACCCTTTTTATTAATTATATAAATAAGTAAAATAATTTAGGTTCCTAGATATTTATATGTTATAGATGAGAACAGATTTATGATTAAATAATAATCAATTAAATCTTATTTTTTCGAATAATTTATGTTAACATTATATTACGTTAGAAGATTGAATATTATAAAATAATTATAATTAATTATCAAGAATTTAGAATTTCGATTATTTGTTAATATTCTAAAATTAAGTGTTTAATCTAAATCTTAAACAGAATATTTTACTTCATAAGGTGTTTGAGTCTTAAATTTCAAATTGAAATTATTGATATTGCAAACAAATTCTATTGGAAACGCTTTTATTTCTGTTATCGATTTATAATCAATCTTACCAAGCCAAGCTCTATTTTCTGGTTTGATGAAATGTAAACCATTATAATTTAATCCTTTAATTATTCATTTTAATACCTATTAATACATTATGACTAAGTTTTATTCCAAATTCCTTTTATTATGCAATTTATATTGTTTCTTTTGTACATTCTACAAAAAATAATTACATTCCAAATAAAATATTAGTCTAAAAACAAGTTACCATTAATAATGATGATAAATTTTGAATTGTATAATTCTTTTTATTTTAATCTTTCTTTTATGATTGAATCTAAAATTCCATTAATTATTTTTCTCTAAATGCTACTTCTCTTTATATCTATTCTAACCAAAGTTTCTCAGAATGTTATTTAATTATATTATTAGGAATTGCTTTTTTCAATAGATTTTTATCAATTTTTTATTAGGTTGCAATACTATAAAATGCAGTCATCAAACAAAAATCTATAAAACTCAAAGGAAAAGTTTAATTTCTTGCTAAAAATACAATTTCAAACATTAAAAATTTCAATCTAATTTCATCCTATTAATATTCTAATTCTTCCTATTTCCAAGGTAAATATAAATATTTTCTAAATATAAATTAAAATTTTGTTCCATTATTAAACATCTTTTTTAATACTTATAGAAATCCTGTTTTACTAGTATCTAAAAATGTTGAAATCTTTTCATCATCTTCTATCACTCTTATTATACCTCCTGTATCAACAATAAAAATTTTAAAATCTACAAAATACTTTAAATTAATATGATTTGCAACTGCATTCTTTATAAACCAAGTTAATGTGTTTTTCTTAAAACCAACCTATATTGTTTAGCCAGTCAATAACATCATTTCTATACAATAAGGTTAAGAGACTGCTTCAAGTCCAATTTTTACATATTTATCATCATCACTTATTTTAGATTTAAATATTTATTATTATATTTATTAAAGATATTCTAAAGAAGAATTATTTTAATTTTGTTTTTTTCCTAATTTAGATTTGTTCTAAAATAACTCAGGTTTCTATTTCTTTTATTCAGGTAAACTATAAAATTTAGTATCAAGATTAAGTATTTCTAATACCTATCTCTAATATTCATAATTTTCTATTATCTATGGAGAATTAAGTATAATTTACAATAATTACTCAATTCTTAATTTCCTTTCATCAATTACTCTTTAACTTTTTGATGATAAACTCTTTGTTATTATTGGTATTTTTAGTTTATTATCATATTTATTAACAATTTAAAATAAACTTATAACTTAACTAAATCTAATTAAACTTGTAATAGTAATATTATCAATAGTAAAGTTTGTTTTATAAAAAGTAATATTCTTATCAAATTTTGGATCTGTTTCAGTTCCTAATATTTCTACTTTAACACAAAGATAATTTTCTTATTTTTTATCTATTTTTGATTGAAAAACCTCAATTTATTAATTTATGATATGTTAAATTTTCATCATTAATTCTTATTTATTTTTTTCATTCTCACATACAATAACAATTGTCTCATTTCTATTCACAAATTCAAAAGAATTTTTAATTATTAATAAATCTTTTATATCCTTAATAAAAGATTGATATGAAATTGGAATATGAAATTAATATTCTAAAGCATTTAACTTATTTATTTTTGCAAATAATAGTAAACTATTAAATGCATATATAATAATCCTTTATTCTATTTTTTTTGTATAAATTGAACAAATATCTTCAAAAATGAAATATATATTTGGTTCAAAAATTGTCAAATTTTAAATATTTCCAAATTATTAATATAATTCAATTAATTTTGCTTATTTAAGATATACATCCATTTCATTATTGTTCTTATCATTAATCTTTTCAATAGTCTCAAGACAATATTTCACATTTTAATAATCAGGATGTGATGATATTGTATGTTTTAATAAATCCTTGAATAATAGTACATATTTAGGTAATCGTTAAACAGGTTTAATAGTATAATCATTCAATGTTAATCCTTTTAATAAAATTTATATTTTGCTATCCTTAAAACATTATTAAAATGTAGGTAATGTTTCATAATAACTAGTTGTTTTTCTAGCTTGATCATAAGCTTTACAATATTCATAGTAAAATATAAATCCATTCAGAAGAGGAACTATACTTCCCATTACAATAGCATTTGGATCTTTTAAATTATTATTCTTTTATAATTCATTCAAGAACTCAGTATTAAATTATAGAATCTCATGAATATTAAACATAACCTTTATATCTTCTTCTTTATTTTAAAATTTTTCAGCCATTATATTTTTAATAGTATTTAAAATCTCTAAATCAGCTACATACTTAATTTCTGTTTATATTAACTCATTCAATACATTTATTCTATATCTATTCATTTTCTCAATAAGTTATTTCTCCTTTTCAATTCTTTCCTTTCTATCTTTTTCTTATTTTTATTTTACAAATCTTTAAATAAATATAATCTTATCCATATATTCTAAATAATAACTATCATCTTATACTAAAACCAATTGATTAGAATCGTTGATTATCAATTTCTATTATAAAATTGATTAAGATCGATTTTGAATACTTATTGATTATAAATCCATAGATAATCTTTATGATTTTTTTATTTAAGTAGTTAATTCATTAGTTATAATACTTACATAAATTCTGTCTTCACTTTGTAATTCTTGATCATTTACTTATTAAATCAAATCTTATGAATATTATTATTAATCATTCCTCTCATTCTCTTCATCCCAATCTTCCTCAAGTTGTGTTGACATTTGACTTTATTTTTATAATTATCCCTCTATTTAATCTCTCACATCAGGATTGTCATTAAACATTTTATTTAAAGTTTTGATTACATCACTTTCTCGTATAATTTGATCTTACTCATGCTTCTCTATTTGACTAAGTTCGAATAATGTAAATGAAATACTTTTATATTATAACCTAATCCTATTAGACTTTAGTAATCTAAGTAGATTTTAATGTTTTTGATGATTGTTCTTCCTCTTCTCTATCTTTTTATTATTTCTCTAATTATAGCACCCTCTCTTTGACATTCCTAAACTGAAATTTAATATTACATTGAATGACTGATTGCAATATGAAAATTAATCAATCTAAAAATTAAATATAAACATCATTTATAATGATTCGTATCTTGAAATAGAAAGCTCATAAATTTTATCATAAATACAGAATAAAATTCAAAAAGATATAGAATAGATAATTTTTATATGTCATCATTACATTATTAATAAAATAACAGTTAAATTATTTTCTATAAAACAACTTATATTATCTAAAGGTATATGAATAGATTCTTATACTTAATTAGTTTCTCAATTTATAACTAAAATCATATAATTTTAATATTAATTCTCATTAATAACATAATTATTTTTAGAAAAATTACAATTTCATTCTAATGAAAAACTATTTGGAAATATATTATAATATTAATGAGTATTTCATATATCTGAAACATTATTTAGATGGAATATTTATCAATAAGATCATTATTAACTTTCCCATTAATACAAATTCATTATAATTATAACAAATATAAACATTTCTTATAATTATAATAAATGTTAGAATAATAATAATTTATATAAATTTAATGATTTTATCTTATTATATCTAAAAAAATTTAATGTTTCAACCTAAATTGACTCATAAAATGTATTTAGATTATAATTAATAAAATTATTAGAAAATCTCAAGATTTTATTTAATATTTTTATAAAAGATTTGAAAATGGTTTTTTATTCATTTATAAATAAATAAAAATTGGATGGCTTGAATTTATTAGAGATTAGAGAATTGAATTGAAAATTGTACATTTAGTTATCATTTAATATTTTAATGATTATTATGAATTTATCATCGCAAAAATATACTTTAAATCTTTAAATAAATATTTATTTAAAAATCAAAATATGTAATAATTCCAAAAAGAAATACCATAACAACCACAAATTACTCCTCAGCCAAACCAATAATAATCCAAAACTATCATCTATATTGAGAATCTTGATCAGGTATTAATAAATTATAAATTTAATAGGGTATCTCTGAAGATTATTTATATCGTAAATTTAAAGAAGTGGGAGAAATATAGAGCTTAAAAATCACAAAGGATAAATAGACTTAAAAATCTAAAGGGCAGGCATTCATTACATTTTTGCATCCAGACTCAGCAGAAGAAGCTAGAAAAAAATTTAATAACTAAATATTCATCAGAAATAACATAAGAGTGAAACCTTACTTTAATTTCCATGGAGCAGACAAAAAGGCCAATATTTTCATTCATAATCTACCTGAAGATGCAGATGACTTAGAATTAGAATAAGAATTTTCAAGATTTGGAACAGTGCTATCTGTAGATGTACATAGAGATCAAACAGGAAAGCAATTAAAGTATAATTAAAGATTTAGCAATTTAGTTATGGTTATGTGTAATTTGAAAGAAAAGAAGATGCAGAAAACTTAATTAAGAGAATTTTAAATCATCCACTCACTCACAAAGGCAAACTTTTGAAATTAGAATAATTTAAAGCTTAATCAGAAAGAAAAGTAGAATCAACATCTATTTACTTAAGAGCATTTGCAGCTCCATTATCATAACAATTGATGAGTCATGATATCGTTGTTAGATCATTTGAATATGGATGGTCTTTAGTGATAAAGGATTATTTAACAAGAATTTAAGGTGATTAATTAAAGGACTGTTTTGTCAAAATAGATTAAGTTACTAGATAACCATGGGCAATGATAACATTTGAAACATTTGACTAAGCTAAAGCAAATTTAGATATTTGTGAAAGTTAAAGGAAACATCCATGTTTTATTTCAGGTGCTCATAATGCAATTGAATTAATTAAAAAGTTTGGACCTCCTGCCAATAGTGATGGTAGCTTACCATTTACTATTGAATAAATTACTCCTTATTTTGAAGAAATGAAGAAGGATCCACATGATATTTTCAAAGGTGAAAGTGATAACTTCTTTTTTAATATGGTTTATAGTAAACATTTGAATCCAGATGAAAGATTAATCATCATCCAAAACATTAAGGAAGATGTAACAAAAGAATAAATCTCTGAATTTTTGGGATAATTTGGAAAAGTTATTCGTTTAACAATCAGAAAAACTAAAAATCCAAGATTTTAAGTTTAATAATGCTTTGTTCATTATTAAACATTAGAAGATTCAAAGAGAGCTCGTTCAGAACTCTATGATGATTCAAATGAAAAAATTTGTAAACAAAGAAAAGAAATCTTCAAGGATGGTCATGCTGTTGCAAATATTTTATTATCTAAAACTATGAGAAAAGAGTTTAAGGAAATTAAAAAGCAAAGCTAAAATATCTTTACTAATCCAGGAGGAAGATAATTATTATAACCATAGTTATAAACTTTCTAAATGATGCCTCCTATGCCCTTCCCTCATCCTCATCCTCCAAGAAACCCTCCTAGAGGAGCAAGATATCCATTCACTCAATAATAATAAAGACCTATGCAAAGACCTCCTGCAATAAGACCAACAGAACCTATAAGAATGGAAAAATAACCAGCATCTTTCTTAGAAGAATTTATGAATTATCAAACAGTTTAAAATAGAATGGAAGATTTCTTGAAAATTCCTAATGATGCTTAAAGATAAGTTTTAGGTAATTTATTATTCCAGAAAGTGTTTGATATTGTTAAAGAAAAAGAATCTACAAAAAAAGTTGTTGGTAATATTTTGATATTATTCTTTAAGGTATGTTGATTGATCCATCTCAATTTGATATAGGAGATATCTTAAACATGTTTGATGATGTTAATGAACTTTAGACCTATATAGATGAAGGCCTCTAATTGATTCATGATGAATAATAAGCCAATTGAATTATAACATATTAAAAAGTCCAAAAAAATATTTTAATGTGATATAATATTAATATTCTTAAGAAATCTCTAGAAGAATAATGAAAATATCATTCATAAATTGATTTCATAACTTTTTATCTAATCTCTGTTTAGATTATACCTTTAGTTTATTAATATTATTTCAATCTATTCCTGGCATTTTGTAAAATCCCTTTATACTTTTTTGTTTTCTAAACTCATCAATATTAATGTACTTTATATAATTGTAATTAATCCACATTCTATAATCCTTCAATTAATGCATCTTTAATTGTTTTGTATTCTAACTTTTTCTTTTCATCCTATTATTTTACCATTTCCATTAATTAATCAAAAGATGTAGGGTACAATTTTAAAAATAATTCTCGGAATCTTTTTTGATCATCCACATCAAAAATATCTTAAAATTTAGCTCTTGGAATATACAATAAAAAACAATCATCCAAAGCATTAATTTCTTCTGTTCTACTTTTTAATCCCAAAGTTTCTTATGTAACAATCTCATAATAACCTAATAATGATTAGGTTTCATATTTTATAGTTATTTCTTATCTTGTTGCAACAGTATTTTATAACCATACTTTAGTTTTTACTGGCCATCTATTTGACTTTTCTAAATTAACAACAACCTTTTTAACTAATGTACCATTTTTAACAATATAAAAATTATCAATAGGATCACCAACCTTATAAAGACAATCTTTTGTTGACATGAATTTCCCTTTAAGATCTTCACATAATCTTTATATTTTATGAGGTTAAAAATTCTTAAAAAAATGAATTTAATTGATAAAATTAATCCATTTTGGTCTCTCTATTTTAAATAAATTATTCAAACATTATTAATAATCCCACCTACTTAAAATTAAAATATGTGAATTTTAAGTACAAATTAAAGTTGCATTTCTAGGAGCATCTGTTTCTAATGCTTATCTTCCTAAATGCTCATTATCATGGAACTCTTTTACACATATATCCTTAAAATTTTAATATTTATGCAAATACTTTTATTATCACTTTTACTGTTCCTTAAAAAATGATATACATACAATTCCCAATATCCCCTACTTTACACAATATTAAATCTGATTCAGATTTAATCTCTTTATATGTTAATCTACCTGCTAATTCTTGTAATAGCATTAAAGGCATTAATTTGAATAGACTCAATTTCTGTAAATATAATGCTACTATTTATTTTTAAGCAGCATCTCTTTTGAAAGTTTCCATCTTGCAGATTGAGACAATCTTTAAATTTATATCGAAATCACTTAATAACCATTTAATGGATTCAATACCTATGAGATTTCCATTTTTAAAAATCATTTCTTTCTGAAATCCATTTAGGAAAAGAAAATTCATAATTAACGTTGTTATTAGTTGTAATAACTTATTCAGATTATCTATTTACAACTTTTCTCCTTTCATGTTAACTTTTTCTAGCAGAAGACTAAACAAGTGATCTTTAGGTTTATAAATTACTCAAAGATAGAGAAAATTTATTCTTTTCCAATCTAGACTAAGTTGGACTTTAATTACAAGTCTTTGGTTCTTAATCAATATAATTATTAAAGAATTCCTTTCTTTCTGTTTAATGTCCATCATGAAATTGCATAGTTCCAAATTTTTACCTATATTTTTATAGTTCTTTCTCATGAGTTTCATCAAAAATTGGTTTCATTTAATAAATAAAATAAGAAATATTTACAATAATTAAAATATTAATAATTATCTAAAGACTTTTTGATTAACTCTTCTTCATTAATAAATTTATCTTTATTAAAAATAAATTTTCTAATATATCATGCTATCTCAAAAATAATTTTTAATATTATTTTTACTGATAAAATTATTTTCCATCTTAATCAAAAAGATTGAAAGCATTCTTTTTATTATTAATAAATAACTGTATTTAATATATAAATATTGAATAATTTAAAGATAATAATTATAGTTTAACAATTTAAGATTTATAGTGAAATATAATTGAAAGATTATTTAATTTTTAATACACTCTATCAATTTTGATGGTTATTCATTGCCAAATCCCAAAATTGTTCAACACCTTTTTCTGCTAAAATTCTCTTTCCTTCTGCTTCACTCTTAATTTCAATAGTTCTCCATTTATTAAATGCATGTTACTTAGCCACACCTTCCCAAACTAATACACAGCCAGGTTTTGATTCATCACATCTCCATTTTATTCTATTCAATAATAATTTTTTATAGAATTTAATTCCTTTGGGTCCTCCCTCTACTACTACAATTGAAGGTACAACTTATTATCCATTTTAATTTGCTATTAAACAAACACCTTATAAACTCACTTATTATGCATTCATATCTACTTTAAATTTTAATTTCTTGGATTCTAAATTAGTTGATGATAAATCATCATCAATTCTAAATACAGCAACTCTAATTTCTTATGCAGCATCCTTTTACCATTTTAATTTTAATTTATCACCTCTTTATTCTTTAGTTAATTTTTTTTCTTCATTTTATTTTATATGTTTATCTAATCTAGCCTAGATTTATCTTCTTACTTCTTGTTCAGCTTTACTTGGATCTATTTATGCTTCAGCTCCTAAAATGGCCATCATATTTTACAAAGTTATTCTTGGTGGAGATGGTTTCTATAAACCTAATCTAATTTTATCTTATTTCTCCTTTTAAATATCCATACGTATTTTTCTCAATCTTTTCTTTCTTTCTTTTTTTGTTAAAAATGAAGGCAAAGCAGCTTTTTCTCTATTCTATACTAATTCACTTATGACAAATGGTTTTGGATGCTCAAGTAATTTAGTTATTTTATCTAATAATATATTTGTATCTGTATATTATAATTATTCTAAAAATGTGATATTCCTTTGGATTTCTTCTTATGTATGAGCTGTGGCAGGTTATTTATGCTCTTATTCACTTTCTATATTAATTGGAATATAATTTGCCTAATATTCAGGAAATAAAGGAACATCCCACCATTCTATATTTGGAATTGGATCATGATGTTTCATTTTAACACAAACTCTTTTAAAATTTGTTTGAATTGATGTAGTAGTTAAATTTTATATTTCCTTTTCTTGTACTTATACTTTGTCTTTTTCTTCATCTTATATTTAAACAGAAGTTTATTATACTTATTCCTTATCTATATTACCATTTTCAATAAAATTAAAAGCCAATAATTTTCTTTTTTATCTTTTTATATTACTACGTTGTATTGTAACATTTTTATCTAAAAATCGTCCCTTGTCATTTAAAGCATCCTTTAAATTGTTTTAAATTTTTAGCATTTCTTAAATTTTGTCAAGCTTCTACCTTTCTTAATTTATTTTTAGAGACTTAGCTTAGTCATTTAGTCTAATAATTTTTCCAGATATATCTTTTAATTTACCCTCTTCAGTTTCATAGATTCCTTAAGGCAAGGATTTATCAATTGTTTATTTAGGCTCCTTTATTATCTATATTTTTCCTGAATCTTTCAATTTTTATATTGCTTTTTCTTTTTTTTTCTTTTGCTTTAGATAAGCCACTAAACTTGCAGTATCTGGTCCAAGTACAGCTTTATATTTAGCATCAATAGGCATTGTAAACAATTTTCTATTTAAATCTGATTATTTAAGCTTTGGATTCAAATTTTAAGGCTTCTTTTCCAAAAACTGCGGTGTCTAAACATCTTTACTTACACCTTTATTCTTATTCATTTGTTATTAATTACAAGATGAATATATATAAATAATATTAATTAATTAATATAAATCATGATAAATTTGTATAATTAAAATCATTACATGAGATTTAACTTTCATGCTTTAAAATAAATTAGTAAACTTATTAGCATTCTAAATGAGTCAAAAAAGTCAAATATATTTATTTGTCTAATGTTACAATATGCAAAGTTTTATTATTTGCTTTACTAAAATTAGTTATTAAGTCATAGTCAATATGACATATATATTCTCTTTAATCTGAGGGTAGACTACATATCAAACCTCTAAAAGTGATATTTAATATTATTTTTGTATTAGGAGTGCTACTAGTTTAATTTAACTCCTTAAATGAACACTTAAAAGTTGTTCCTAAGAAACGAGGGTATTAATCCAAAATCTAAAGAATCTTATTTCTTGCATCTCTTGAATTAATCACTCTTGATTAATGATAAAGTTAAATAATTTTATTCAATCTCTCATTTGAATCAAAAGTATTCTTTTTAAATACAGGAATATATTCATTCAAATCAATCTATTCAGCTTTTAAATGTTTTTTTGGACCATAATCAGCAGCCAATTTAAGGGAACAAATTAATTCTATTTCATCATCATCTAAAGGGAAAAACTATAAAATATATTTTATAATTGTTACATCATTTAAATAATCCTAAATGACTATCATATATGTTAAGGTGAATATTTCTAAATTTTAATATGGTGAGGATATTTTAATTAATTTAATTACTAATTTAAACGAGGGTTAGGGTGTGTTAATAATTTCTGTTGTTTTATTATATGTTTAAATATGATCTTTAATAATTTTGAATAAACAATCTTCATCATCTAAATAAATTTCATTTATTCTTTTATTTATTTTTACTAAACATAAACATAAAGAGTTTCGATGATTTAAATTTAATTATTCTGCAATATGATTTAAAATATCACCACATTTTAAATCAACTTGCATTTCCATATAAAACTTTGCAAAATGATAAAAAGATATTTCATATAATAATGGTTTCATATGCATTACTTTATTGATATCCTATTCAGTTAGAAATATTTAATCTAAATATTATACTTAAATTTACCACTCTTTGTATTATAAGTGCGATAAATTCTATTTAAAATAAAATTACAATAATTTTAATGTAATGAGTTATTTTCTTTTCTTTGATAAAAAAAATTAAATAAAGGTTTAAAATAATTTTTGCTTGGACAGAACATAGTAGAGTAAACTGCCATAAATTAATAATAATGAATCAAATATTATGTGTTATTATTCTAAATCTGCTTTACAATTTACATATAAATTTCATCTTTTATTGTTTACTCCTAATGAGCTATTATTTCTAAAGCCTTTTACACTTAAATTTATTAAAATTATTAATATACAATGAAATATAGGTTGATTTAAAGTATCTAATTCTTTTGTGAAACATAAAATATGATATAGTATGGTTTTTACAATTTCATTTTAATCATTATTAAGTGTCAATACACAATTCTTAAGGTCTATATCCTTTTAGTATTAGAAATATATTTATGTCTTTATTGTTCCAAAAAAAGATGCACTTTTTTTTAAAACACTAAAACTAAAGGTTTAAAAATCTGCAAATTTGATATGATCAATAAATTCTTAAGAATATTTCTTTTCATCAAAAAAACAATCTTTAGAATAGGCTTTATAACCCACTTTATAAAATGGATCTAAATAGTTCTCTAAGGCAATTTCTATTTGCTAATTATGTAATTAAAAATACTTTAATATTATAGAAAGGGGTGTTATTCCTTTAATAAATTATCATAACATGGAGACAAAGGAGAATCTACATTATAATCACTATAGTTATTTTCATCATCTTCTGATTCTGATTCTTAATTTACATACTCAACACTACAATTTTCATCATATTCATTTTCATTCTCCACCTTTATGGATGTTCGATTATTCATTAATTTTTATAATTATTTTATATTTTTCATTATCTCAATTATCCATTTAATACATAATGATCTTTAATCAAAAACAGATCTCTTTCTACAAGATTTAAAATATTCACTAATTATTAAATTTAGCTATTTCTGAAATTTCTATAATCATTATAATCTTCAGCTAAGGTTTTACACATATTATCTTTATCAATCTATAATTAATTTTTAATTTCATAAATCTCAATAATCTTATTTAATTATTCTTAGAAATATTTTAGTTCTTTTTCTATTTATACTTATTATTCCTACAATAATATTATAAATTTATCATACTTATAACAATTCTATCTCCTGTTAAATTTATTAGATATTTTATTAATAATATTAAATATTTGTTTAGAAGTGTTTCATATTTTCATCAAATTATTTTCTTATTTAATTTCTATTTTATTCAATTATTTCTTGTATTTACAATATTATTTTGTGTAACCTATTAAAAATTGAATATGAATACTTTTCATAATTTTAATCTTGTTTTTCAAACTAAGAAATTAAGAGTTTAATAAAATTATTATATGTTTGTTTTTTTATCATCTTGTTAATAATTTTTATTTGATCTTGAATCTCTTGTTTTAATTATAATAAGTATTGGCTCTTCTAATTACTAAGTTAACTCATCAATTTCTTTTCAAATTAGAATCTTAGATATTGTAGGAGTTCCAATAGTTCCTAATTTGTAAAAATTTACCTACATCACATTCTTTAAGATTATGAACTTGATTTTCTTTCTCTTATTCCATTTATTTAATGTATTAATTAAGTTATTCTTAATTAAATTATAGTTCTTTTTGTTTTTATTAGGAAACTTATAATTCAAATGAATTATTTAACAATTTCATTTTTTATTTTATAGATGATTCTTCATATTTGATTGCGATGATATCATTTTATAAATCATTACTATTGCAATTTTCATATTCTTGTCTAAAATTAGCATCATCAATAATCTATTCTTCATTCATAGAACTATAAATTTCTTACAAAATTGATTTCAATCTAATTCCATAATATAAATATACTTATTCTCATCATATTGAAGTTATAATAAGATAGTCTATTCTAATGATTATCCAAATGAAGTTTATTTTAAATCATCTAATAATTATAAGTGCCCAGTTGTGAATGTAATTATTAATAAAAACGATATAATTTTCATGATTATATTACTAATGTTATATAATTTATTTTTTTTATATCAAAATAACAACACCAGAATTGGTTCCTAATTTAATCAAATTTAAAGAGATGAGATAAAGGATAAATAACAAAAATAACAAAGATTATCATTAATTTAAAATTAATTTAAAATCTAAATGCCATTTTAACATGTTTAGTTTATTGTATAATTTATTGAATCTATATTTATGCACACTATTTAGCCAAAGTCTAATTTCAAAATATAATCATAAATTATAATAGTAATGTGTTATAATTTTAAATAATTAAACAATTTAATGAGAAGTAACAGCTAGTAATAATAGTCCACTTAATAATTAAAAGAAGTATTTTCAAATTTAATATAAAGACAATACACAAATTACAATAGAGAGATGCCTCATATAGATTGGAAATAGCAAAACTTAAAATATAATTAAATGAAAGAGATCATGAATATAAATTAGCTCTAGAAGAATTATAAGAATTAAAAAGAATATAACAAAGAGTATTTTTCATAATTTATATAAAGGATAATCAATATATTATGAAGATAGACAATTATGTAATGAACTTAAGATCAAAATTACATAAAGCAAACATTAAAATAGGTTCTCTAGAATCAAAATTATCATCTTCAAGGGCTAAAGAGATAGTTTAATTAGAAGATATATCAAATCATAATGAAACTTTTTAAACAGAAGTGTCAAGCATTTCAACTCATCAACCTATTATTTAATACTAATCTAATCATTTCAATTATGCTTCTAATAAGCCAAAATTAATTTGTAAACCTAATAAGTTTTAAATGCCATACCCTAATAAAGGGTTCACAGAGGATTAGGATATTAATGATAATTGTTCATTTATTAAACCAAGCCCATTATAAGAATAAATTTTAAATAGAATTCTAGATGATTAAGAACTCTCTTCCAATTTATCCTAAAAATTAGTTTAATTCTAAAGTGACGCTTTTAATTCATAAAAAAATTAAAAATAACCTTTAACATTTATTTGCAATTCAAGACAAAGTAACTTTAGTTTTGCGAATAGTGAAAAGAAACCTACAAATGTTGATAAAAATGCTAAAGGATCAAATAGATAATGTAATTTTTAATTTATACATAGACCACTCTGTTTCTATAGATGATAAAGAAAACGTATACTAATATTGTAATTGATTTCATTTATAAATAATTATTTAATTTTATTATTATCATTATACTTTATCTCTGTATATGTGTAATTTACTCTAATTTATACACTTTCAAATTTAAAATATAAATAATTTTTAGTGATTTATCAACATTATTTCTATATCAAATTCATAATCTTTACAATTGAATTTATTTCTATTCTAATTATACAAAATCAATATATATAGGATAGGATAGTGGACTGTTTCTCTAAAAATCATTTGATTTTATTTATAACACTATATTGATTATGAAAATCAAACAGAAAATTAATTTATCCATTCATGATTTTATTGATAGTGCATTAAACTTACCTGAAAAGAAATACAACTATCTTAAATTTAGAAATTTTCTTTAAAGCATGTTATTTATTAAATATTATTAAATTCAGTTTTATCATTTAAGATTATTATTCAAGTATGATCATTTAAAAAGGAATTTTAATTAAGTTATTTAATAAAATAAATTCATAAATTATAATGCAAGACTCCTTAAATTCAAGTTTAGATTCAATTGAATTAGAGATATACCACAAACCTAATCCAAAGATCAAATCAATTATGGAGTATTTAAGAAAATTAAATTTATAATTTTGCACAGACCCAAAAAAAAAATAAGATGATTATTTTTCAAACTTAACTGAAACCAAAGCCTAATTTTCGTTGAGAAGAAATAAATTTGTAAATAGAAAAAAAAATGAAATCTCAATAGATTGTCCAGCTCTTTGATTGTATATAGAATTGTAAAAATGTCATTCAAATAATCACTTTTTTTTACTTTATTTTTTTATTTAAAAACCATTATTTCTTTATTCTGAATACAGCAAAACACCTTATGTCCTTATATATTCTTTCGGTTATTTTATTTTCATATATGTTAGATCACTTTCAAGGACAAATGTTATTACTTATTTAAATTAGATAAATATTTTTTTATGAAAAGTATATGGAAGACATTCTAATTATCATTAAATAATCTTTGATTATCTTGTTTGTTTAAAAGTTAGATTATTATTAATCTCTATTCTTTATTTATTTGAATTTGGAAAGGTTGATAAGTCGGAAAAATATATAAACTATAATATTTTTATTTTCAATTCTAAGATAGAGGGAAATATCATTTAGCATACAATGATATTTATTGCTCAAAAGTTTAAGTTATAAATGATAAAGCAGATAATTATAGAATTACTCTCGATAAAATAATGAAATTAAAAAATTAATTTTTTTTTAATAACATACTAATTACCCGGCAAATCTAAATTACAATATTTCCCTCTTTAATTAATTTAAATATTGAAGATGTTTGAAGCCAAGTTTGAAGATGGAGGATTATTCAAGAAGATTGTTGAGGCAATTAAGGAATTAGTAAAGAATGTTAATTTAGAAGCAAATGGAACAGGAATTTCATTATAAGTAAAATTATAATTAAATAAAATAAGGCTATGGACACTTCACATGTTGCTTTAGTAGCCTTGCAATTAAATGAGAAGGGATTTAAGAAATACAGATGCGAAAAATCTTTAACTATGGGTTTGAGTATTGAAAATTTGTAAAAAATATTGAAATGCTCTGGAAATGATGATTAAATAACTTTGAGAACTTAAGATGAAGAACCAACAACATTGTCATTTACATTTGAATCAAAAAGTAATTAATATATATATAGATTAGATAGAATAAGTGAATTTTAATTGAATTTAATGTCCTTAGATTAAGAATAATTAGGTGTGCCTGATACAGAATATTCTTCAGTAGTTAGAATGCCATCAAATGAATTCACAAAGATATGTAGAGAGTTAGGAAACATTAATGAAGCTATTGGTATTGAGACATCAAAAGAAGGAATAAAATTTTATGTTAAGGGAGATATTGGAGAGGGTCAAGTATCTGTTAAAATAAATGATACAGAGAAGCCAGAAGAGAGAGTAGAATGTGAAGTTGATGAACCAGTAAATTTAAGTTTTGCAGTTAGGTAAAATTATAATTATTAATATAGATATTTCAATTTATTTAATAAAGCATCTGCATTATCAAGCCAAGTTATATTGTCAATGTCTTAAGATTAACCATTAGTGATTGAATATATAATTGAAGAGATGGGATCGCTGAAATTGTATTTAGCCCCTAAAATAAATGATGAAGAATCTTAATGACCAATTTTTATATTAAAATATTTTTAATTTGGTATGCAATAATAATAAAAACAACCAATTCATGAAAGGCGTCGTAGAAGTGGAGCTTTGCATGCTCAAACATGTGAAGAATATCTAAAAGTATAAGGTTAATTCAAAAATCAAGAAATATGAATAAATTGGACAGATAGTAATAAAAGAGAGTTAAAGAAAAAAGAGTTTATCTGAATCTGCTTTTCTAAATTTTGATTTTATACCTGCAGATGAAGGTATGGAAGATTTATGCTAGCTAAAAATTTTGATATATTCTCCTAAGTTTAAAATGAATGAATAAGAATTTTTGCAACTTTTGAAGAGAACAAGAAATAGATCAATCACAACTGATAATTTACCAAATGTACGTTAGACATTTGATTATGATTTCTTTTATAGAGAATATGAAGTCAATGAGAAACATTTTGGTCTTCATTTTTGGATCCAAAATAATCCAAAACATATACACACTCTCTTTTTTTCAGGTATGTACGACTACTAATCTAATAATATTAGAGAATTACTATCGGTTCTTTAATGCTGCTATATTATTATAGCGAGATCTCAATGTAGAATCATTAATAAGAGAAAATAATCCTAACTGTATGATTAAAATATTCCCATTTGTAAATTTTTTCTTATATTAAATAGATGGATGAATTGCTTATGGAATCACTCTAATCTATTATTGCTGAAGTAAAAGTTTTATTTACTAAATAAGATCTGTCATAGCAATATCAAATCTTGACTCACCATATATTAATCTACTTGTATATATTTAATAAATATATATATAAATCATTAAAATTTATTGCCTTTTTTTATTACATATTGATGCATGATATCCTTCATAATAATATTATTCATTGGTCTAAAAACAGTTGCTCCACTTGCCAATTTATCAAATATGTTATTCAATTAAAGAAATGATCTTTTATAATTATTAAGATTATCAGAAATTGTTTCTAAGAGCACTCTTTTGTCTTAAGTAGGGGCAGATTTAGGAGCATTTTACAAATCTCCAATAATTTCTCTATATAAAAAACCCCATTTATCAATAATTTGATCAGCTACCCTATTTAAGTAATTTGCTTCAGATTTTTTGAATTGCTTCCATTTCAATTAAATATATTTAATCTTCAAATTAAATTATTACATTTTATTCATTCCATTTGAGAGATGACCATATCTATATAGGAAATGATTGAGGTAAGAATAAGCTCTTTATTTAGCTTTACTTCTCATTAATTTGGCTCCAAAATAAAATAAAATGTTTGTATCAAGATAGACAGCTTCTTTTTTCCCATATTAATATCTGGAACTGATCTTATTGAGCATAATTCTCATGAACTTTCTACAACAAACTTAAACCTTATTATTAATAACTATTCTCATGACTCGTTTCTATTTAAATTTACACATACATAATATTAATGTTTGATCTTTTTGGCTAACAAAGTAATAACAAGTAATTCTAACCATAATATATCAATGTTGCTGATATGGAACTTGATTTCACTTCTTAATCTTTATACTCTCGATTGTAATCTATCAATTTCATGAGTGTAAGATTATTCCAACAATTATACTTTTTTATTTTGCTAAATCATAGACTTTTTTTTCATCATTTCTTCTATTAATGAATTCTTCTGTTTAGTATTTTTGATCTTAAAATCCAATATTAATTTGAATTTCACTTATGATTCCTTATTAGAT
Organism: Paramecium pentaurelia; assembly: GCA_905183005.1. Taxonomy (NCBI): domain Eukaryota; phylum Ciliophora; class Oligohymenophorea; order Peniculida; family Parameciidae; genus Paramecium; species Paramecium pentaurelia. The sequence goes on along the minus strand of CAJJDO010000040.1, from coordinate 10,606 downwards.
CGAATAAATGATGAACTAGTTTTCGGTTTATGCACTATTAACCTTAAAGATTAATAATAATACATGAGAGATTACTTCTATAAGTATAACTGCCTGGTTCTCTAGAAGTCAATAACTCTCTAGGAAGTTAAAGCATTGGAGTTTATTATCTTTTTTAAAGGCTTCTATTAGAGTTGGATTGATGAACCCCAACAGTTGCTTTGATCTTTAAATCTGTATATTTATCAGTGTATATTGATAAGTATACATAATCGCATTTGAATTTTGTAATGTGAGATGGTGGTTCAGTAAATTAAAATCTTGATTTATTCTAATCTATAGATGACTATTTTTACAATCACTTGTAAACTATTATTTAATATATTTGGACTATCAGTTATTGATGATACAAATATCTTGATCAAACATTAATTATTGTTTGATTCGTAAACAAAATTTAATGGTTTTGTGTATTCTTTCACTTTAATCTTTATATATTTGAAGATGCTCGGATACATTTGTAAAGTTATACTTTAATTGATTGAAATTTCTTATATTAATAATATCTGTGAATACCTAAGCGATCAGGTTAGCGTTTTAATTGGATTTGATCTGGTTATGAATATGTCTTTCGATGTCCAACTTCATATTGCTTAAACTCTTTTGTAGTGATATCGTCAATAAATTTTAAGTTTGCAGTGTAGTCTAGTTCATTTTTATACATTATTATTTTAATGAATAAAGAATCACACTATGCATATGTAATAATTCAAATTATTTCTACTAGACAAAATCATCCATGTCTCCAAATAAGAATCAAAAATCATCTGAAGCTAATGCTACCTACTCAACTGGTTTTTCTAAAAAAACAACATACAAGCCAACTCAAACAAATCAACCACCTATTTCTAGTTAATTGCCTGAAATTACAAAAAAAGAAAACTAAAAATGATATACTCTGTTACTCTCAAGAGTTTCAAGACATCCCTTCAGTTGAAATTGATGAGAGGTCAAGATTTTATAATTAATTGTAGGTATCGATATTTGGTTAAAAATGGAACCATTAAAAAGATTGAAAATGAAGGAAATATTATCTTCTCTGTATTATAGCAAATACAGGGCATATGGGTTTGTTATAGAAGACCTATGGAAAGAGCAAATAACTTAGAAAAATTAAGTCTAGATTATTTAGATTTGACTCATATGCCATTATTGGAGGGAGAAGAAAAAAAGTTAAGAATTTTAACATATCAACATAACAGAATATAATGTATCTAAAATCTTGTTTCCTTGCCAAATCTATTATATCTAGACTTGTATGATAATTAAATTAAAGAAATCGATAAATTGAAATAAATTTAAAAATTCAAAGTATTATTGTTTCCTAAAAATTAAATCCGTCGAATACAAAATTTAGATCATCTCACTAAATTAGAAGTCCTTGATTTACATAGCAATCGTATTGCTAATTTAGAAGGATTAAGCAAATTAAAAAGTTTAAAAATTATAAACGTTGGGAATCATCTAATTACAAAATTGGAAGCACTTGAAGAATTAAATACTTTAATCGAATTAAACATTAAAATGAATTAAATTGAGAATATAGATCACTTATAAGGTATAATCATATATTTTATTTAGTTCTCCCTTAATTATAAAAATTATTTATGTCTTAAAACAAAATAAATTCTTTCCCTTGTATTTTCAACCTATCTGAATTATCTCTCGAAAATAACCCTATTTAAACTAATAAATACGATTATTTTAGATATAAATGCTAAACTTTTGAGACTTTAAAAATTTTAGATGGAAAACCTATTGATTAAATAAAATAAGAAATATTATTTGCTGAAATCCCAAAATCTGAACCAATTAAGAAAAAAATTGTCAATTTACAACAGATATAATAATAATAAAAATCAAAAAAGCCTAATCAAATGGGCCTTGAAATTCATGGTGTGACTTCAGAATTTACAACAAAAGAGGAAATCGTTCCTTTTGAATAAATAAAAAGGAACCAACAAATTATAAAAATTCATAACCATAATTATAACAATAATTGTGCAATAAATATATGTACTTTTATGCTTTATTTTTGTGATTCAACAGAATTAAAAAAAATAAAGTATTCTACTTTCAGAAACGTTTTAAATTAAGAAAGGATAAACAAAAAAATATATATTATAATCAAAACTGTAACAACCATAAAGAGAAACAGTTCCAAGTCTATAGAATTCTTTGACAAGTACTGTAGCTGCCTAAGAAGACGATATTTTAATATCGATTGAAAAATAATGGACAGCAGAGTATAGAAGAATTCAAATGTTAGAAAAAAATAATTAATTTAATAAAAAGAGCTGTTTATAACATCAACTTGTAGAAGGAGGTCATGCTGAAGTCGAAGATGTATAACATTGTGTATAATATTTAGGATGTCTTTTTATTGATTTACTGCACAGCATCGGCTATGGTATTACCTACTTAAAATTTTAGTTAAATTATTCAAATAATCCATTTTCAATATGTATTTTTTTGATTCTATTATTGACACTTAATTATCGATTTTGAAAGACTATTCTAAATTAAGAGAAATAATTTTGAAGGATAATTACATCAATAGTCTATTAAAATTCAAAGCATTTAAATGAAATTCAAAAAATAACAATACTAAATAATCCAATAAATAATTGCTCTTTCATGTTTTAATTTTTGGTTTATAGATTTCCATCTATAATTTAAATAAATGGAAAAGACATCAGGAATGATGATAGGCAAAAAGTATATCATTATTTTTAATTTAGGCTAAATCATTGTTCTCTAATTTTGATAAATCTTTGTAAATTCCAGAAAAATTGTAAAATTTTGAAAATATACAACAATTAAAAAGTTTCTAAAAGGATAGATCCTATATTTAACAATTTCATAAATGTTTGAATGATGTTTCAAATGAATAAAAAATTGTATATAACAATTGAAAAACTGTAATATTATTTAATTATAAATAGTTTGAAAATATTTATGAAGATTACTTGATTTAATTAATCTAATAATGTAAAGAGAAGGAAATATAATTTTATATTTTTAGTTTAAATATTATAAATACTTAGCAAATTTTTTCATATTATAGATTTAATCAAACCTTAGATTTCAAAATAAACTCCATCTGTTCTTGCATTCTTCTATGAAACTAATTCATCTTAAAGTTTACTCCATAAATCATTAAATTACCTTATTTAGTAAAATGAATTGATTTCACTTTTCTTTTATTGTTTTCGGAGCTTTAATTAAGTCTCTTTTCTTTTTTTTCTAAAATTATTATTTTTACTCTTTTAATATAAGATAAGAATAAGGTGAAGGAGTAATAAGCATTGGCACTTATAATCCTGATTTTACACGATTAATTATTTACTTTACTGTTTTAATAAATTGTCCTTTTTATTTTACTTATGCAATTTAAATATTTATTTTTCAATCTTTTCTCATTTTCAGTTGTCCCTTTGAAATTATTAATCCTCTAATATCCTAAATAACTTCCCCTTCTCCTTTTATTTATTGCTTTTTTTTTTTATTAAATTTCATCACTTTCTAAACAGCATTTCTAAGCTTTTGAAATAATCTCCATTTTTATTCTTAATTATAGCCAAATATTTACTTTAGCAACCTTATTTACAGAAATTAAAATGATTATTTTTTAATTCTCTGTTTAAACTCTTTTTCCATAATATATTTACTTATATCTGTAGGTTTACGTTATTCATTTTAATTTATACAACTTACTGCTCTTGCAAAAAAATATTAGTTTTATGTAGATTTTATGAAATCATTATGCATCTTATTAAATTTATATTAAATTTTCATAATTAAATTATTAAATATTTTTCTTTTGATTCTGCAAAACTCTTCTGACTTTTTGATTTTCTGGAAATAATGTAAATTAATTATATCTTATTCTGAGATTGCTTTCTTTGATTGCAATTTTTCTCCTCAATCCTAATTATTCTAATTCAGATGTCTAAATAATATTTATAAATATCTGAACAGGAAAATGATAACAAAAGAATTTTTCAATGCAATAGCACTTTTTTTTCTATTTACTTAATCTAGTATTTCAATCTCACCAAAAATGATACCATCAATGATATTTAAGAGGCTTCTACCTTATTCATCACATAATCTCATCTAACTATATTTGAATGTAATTATACTTCTCCTGTTGTTAAAATATAGATGTCTTGACTAATAGAGCCAAGATAATATATGGTTTCATACTACTAATAGAAGAATATAGTCATAAAAGGTAACAATGTTGAGGCAATATTAATATCCAATTTAAATAAATTAGTGTTTACAATAAATTTTTGTTATGAAAAGCAAATAGCATATTTTTTAAGTTGTCCTGGCAAAGAGTCTATTATTCTCTAATTATTTTAGTTTAATCTATTTATGTTAGAATATTTATAATAAATTTGGAGTAAGTGAAATAAATAATATATCAGCATAGAATTAACAATATTTCATCAAACAATACTCATTTGTTTGTTTGAATGTAAAAATAAAATCTTAAGGAATTTAGATAGCCTGTAAATATAGATTCTTCACTAAATTGTTTTAATATAAAATTAGTGATTGAAATTGTACTTAATTGCTCCTCAGACAACTAAATTTATTCAATACAATTAATCAATATTTAAATAATTATAGCTTATTAATTATAATTGCTTTTTCCTATTTAAACCAAATTATCATAAATAAAAAATGGAACACTTACTCTTTCAATATATGCCTAATATTTTGAAAATTATTGAATTCTTTCATTATTTTCAAATCAATATTATAATATAAGTAGCTTTAATAAAAATTTGTCGATTTTTATATACCTTTAGTTTTTTATAATGAATAAATTATTACTTCATTTAAATCTTTTTTTTAAAGTCAATTCTGGGGATGTGAAAATTAAATTATCAAAAATGATAATCATTATTCTTAATCAAAAAGAGATCGAGTATATAGATTACACTAAAGTAATTAATTTTTAATTAGTTAATCAATTGATTCAAGAAAAATTAACTATTAATATATACACTATTGGTGTTTATTAATTTAATAATTTGATAAATGAATGAATTATCTAACCAATTTTAATGTAAGATGCTTTTAATATTAAAGAATACAGTTTATAATGATAAAAATAAATAATTATATATCATGTTTTTTATCATAAAAAAAAAAAATGAAACCATAAAATAGTCAAAAAAATTTAGAAATCATAATAATAATTGCAACACTTATGCAGAATAAAATATTGTTTTCTCACTGAATCAAAATGGCATAGGCATATATTTTGATAACTTCAAAACCAATTTGACATGTCATTATAAATCAGAGTATGATATATAATAAAAAGAATTTATACTGAATAAATAATCGAAAAAAATGAAGAAGCTTCATATTAGTTAATTATTATCATTATATTGTTGCTACCAAAGTTGGTAAATCTGAGTGATAAGGTTTCATGGTAAAAAATTTGAACTGAAAATAAAATATAATTTTGCAATTGTTTATGAGTATGGAAAGTCTTAAAAAGACTCAATAAAAATAAATAAGGTGAATTTGAATAACCTTTATATTTAAAAGCAATAAAACTATTTGTTTAAAACAAATACATAGACATAAAAGTAATTGAAACCCCAAAAAAGGGGTTTTTATAATTTTCAAGCTGTAACATACGAAAGACATTCCTAGCATAAATTAAATTTACTATTTTAAGAAGTGGTCAAGGCTCATTTTACAAGATTTTCTATTTAAATAGAAATCTATCTAATAATTATATACATTAATTAATTTTTACTTTTTTTATTTTAAATTTGTTTTAATAATTTTTATTTTGTATATAATAATAAGAAAATAAAAGTTATATTTGATATAAATTAGAAACATTGATATCTCTTTATTTTTATTATTTTGGCGTGGATTATTGAATAAAGAATATAAAATAAATATACTCATTGTAATCATACCTAATTTTCTAGATTGAAAAAGATTTATCAGCTTTTTAGTTTCTCCGTAATTTTATATTTTAGCATTTCTAAATAGATTCATTTTTGCTAGGAATAGAAGAAGTTATAGGATTGAGAAATCCATATCTTGATCCTAATTATTATAAATCTAATCATAAAACCAGTAATCATAATAAAATCAATCTAAAGAAGTCCTTTTAGACTTCTAAAAACTTTGAATAGAAAATGGAATTTATTCGTATTTCATTTTTTCCTAATTTTCTATAGCTTGATTTTTTTAATTAAATTCCTAAAGGAAGGATATTTTGGAAGCATTTCAGGAAAGGGACTTGAAGATCCAAATATGTTCAATGCAAATTTTTCTAGATTAATAAATTTACACAATTTTTAATCATGGCGAATTAATCTTTACAATCAATCCAGATTTTTAAATCCAAAACTAATATATCATCTTCACAAAAATGCATATTAGCAAAATTAATTGTTATCAATGTCAAAGCTAATGTTCTATATGATTTATTAATGGATATTATCATATTAACAACTTATAATCTCTCATTTATATCTTTATAGGTTTTATTAGAAAAATTTAAATGTTTTTTCTGCTGTCCTTAAAATATTTTCTTTTCATTTTGTGCTTTTGTTCTTAAAATAATACCAGACTGTTTGATTCAGACAAAGAATAGTTTAGATTCGAAAAAAAAAATCTATCTACTCATAAACTAAATTAATATTTTTGTTCAACTGAATCTTCATTTTTCTAAATCTACTATAATACCTTTATAGGATCAAATAATAATTTTCTAAGTTTCCTCAAAACTAACCAATCTACTTATTAAGCAAATCAAATGATTAAGGTTAGGATGTAAAAAGAAATAACTTTTGAAGTAAAAGATTATATATGGATAATAAATTAGTTGTTATTCTTTAGTAAAATTTTAAATTTTATATTCGGAGGTTGTACATCAATAAACTTAACAAAGATTACTGATACATAAAACTAATATATCAATTAGCAATTTGCCTTGTATCTTTATAATATAATGAAGACTATTTGATTATGCGTGTCAATGAATTTCTTGTTTTTGAATGAGATGATGTTAATATCACATTTTCATAAAATTCGAATGGATATAAATAGATTAATTTGAAATTTGATAAAATTAAAAAAAAAAAAAATTGAAGTTTAATTGTGTGGGCCGAATTAGATGGGTCTTTGGGTTATTGAAAAGATGACATTATTTTATAAAATAATTTATTAATGAGCGAAAATTCAAAATATATCCAATATAACAATTATTGACATTTTTAAATTGAAAAAAAAAAAAAATTTAATTTGAATTATTTTTTTTTAATTTTAGTAGTTACAATTGAAACAATTCATTAATATTTATTACAAAATCCCAAAAAATCTCTAAAAAAATGAGGCAAATAAAAATTAATTATAGAATCTTAGTCTAAAAGCTTTGATGTTCAGCTTGAAAAACCTAGAAGAAGGAAGATCTTTATCTCTCATTATCAAATTTTGGATCATAAGCACTAATCTTTGGGGAATTCAGAAAAATCTTGGGGATGAATGAGAGGATATAGAGAGAGACAATTATTTCTAAATTTATCTCTTCGCAATTAGGGAATAAGATAAGTTTTGGAGTAGAAACTCTTTGATAAAAGCTTCGCATTTGGAAGCAAGTAAAGCTTAATCCGATTCCTCACAACATCAACATGGATAATATAATAATAAATTATTGAAAAGTCTCCATAGAATTACTTTTACAGTTTATTCCTCTTATTATGTCTATCATGGTTTCCTACCATCTTTCAGACCGCTATGTTATCCTGTTGAATTAGTGGGGAATTTCATCATATGAAATTAATTTACAATTTATTTAAGGTAGATATGAATCTGTAATCTTTCCAAACTTAAGAAGTTATGGGAATGCTGAATTGATTTAGTTTTAATTGGTCAAGTAAACCTGACATATACTTTCTATTGACTTTGGAAAAACCTTGATTAACCTCTTGGTAGATAAATTTGTAATAGTACCTAAAGCTAGAATATAATGTTACAAAGGTAGAAATAAAAATGAATTAATTAATTCTAAATTAGATTCCAAAATAACAGATAGATTTAAGAGTTATTTTAATAGATTTGAGAAGGAGTAAATGGCATTAATTAAGGAAACCCTATTAAGAAACAAAAATCCAGTTTATTCCGAATATAACAAGACATATGATGATAAATATATTATCTAAGAATAAATGGATGATACTTGGTGATATAAAGTGATGTTTCTAATAGTCTTTGGTTAATTTATAATTAGAAAAGTCAATCGAAATGGAGTCCCTGTTTTTCAAGAATATTGGGTTCGTATCACTATTGAAACTCTGACTATGCCCTTCTTAAAAGCTTCTCTAATGATGTTAAGGATTAGGGTATTATTACAATTATGAGATTAAATTGAAAATAATATTTTTTTAATTGTAAAATTAAGACTATTTCATTATTATTGTATAATGAAGTTATCAAAAATTTTTCAAAACCCTGGGTTCCAAATTCAAAAAATATAAATCTTGATGACAAAAATTTCAAATACACAGAAGGAGCAGTTGATTGGACCAATGGATTGAAAATTATGTACTTCGATGTTAAGCACTAAGAAAAATGTGGCTCATGCGGGCGTTCGCCTCAATTGGAGCAATTGAAAAGAATTCTCAATTAGTATACGACATTACATACTTTATCTGAATAAGAACCCGTTCATTGTTCAAGACAATATGGAAATTTAAAATGCGATGATGGTTGGATGATGTTGCTTTTGAATATGTTTCAATGATAGGTTTGTCTAATATTGAAGATTATCCACACATGGGTGTGGATAATCTTCAATATGGTTTGGGTACAAGTAAGATAGCTGGTTGTGAAAGATTTGTTTTTAATATCGCCTATAGAATAATTCCTGTCTATGTTGATGCCACTCTTTGGTAATTTTATAGTAATTATTTTACAATTAATGCATAAAAAGTAGGATCCTAACAACATGTGATAGAAATTCAAATCATGCAATTCTTGTTGTTGGTGTTTCATCTGATGGAGTTTGGAAGATCAGAATCTCATGGGGAGCTGTTTGGGGTTCAGCTGGCCACATTATACTTTTATAAGGTGATACTTGTGGCATTTGTGTTTTGCCATAATAAGTTTACTTTCGATAAAAATTTAATAATTTTCTATAAACGCATCTGTTTTGTTAATTTGATTGACTCCAGATCTGCTTAAGAAAAATAAATGAATATTAGAAAAAGCCAGCTAAATTATTTGTTGGTGCTATTAAGTGAAGAAAATAAATTTTTGACATTATTATAGCTTTAATCTTGATATTTTTTATTTGATGGTTAATTTTCACAATAAAATATCGACCAAGTTTTTATTTGATATAAATAAGCTATATATTTATTAGATATGACTGAGAAACTAATCCTAATTTTTAATTTACATTTATTTATGAATCCAAAAATCTCAGACTTAAACTATGGTTTAAATAGACTTAAAAAGAAAAAAAAGAATATAAATCTCTTATTTAATATTAATTTTTATTCTAATTTTAAGGTTAGGCTTTGACAAGATTAAATATAATTCAATATTTTGAAAATACAAAAGGGTATCCACATAATATGATAAATGGTTTGGTAGCAATAAACCATCTCATTTATGATCTAACTTTTGAAGGTATTGAAAAAAACCATTTGCTATTCTGCGATTCGAATTATTATCAGCTAAAGTTGCAATAAAAAAAGAAAAAATTGAAGAACTTATTGCTTCATTAAAAGAGTTATTTCTTCAAAGTTAAATATATAACCAAACTTGCGAAAGGGCTGAGCATAAATGAAAAGGCTTAAGTTTAATAAAAATAATTTTGGTAAAAAGAAGAAAGAGAAAAGGAAAGATTGTAAAATGACTTTTTTTATGATTTTTGTTAATTTGGCTCTTATAGAAAAGAGATATTAAGTTGTTCTCTTGTGTAATCAAAAGGTGCTAAATTTTAATTTTTCCATTAATCAGTTCTTAATTGCGGCTGATTTATACGAGGTATCAGTTGAATCAAAAGATTTTAATATAGAAATATTGAAAACTATAATTAAAATGTTGTCAAAAGAAAATAAATAAGATTCAATTACTTATTTTGTTCTAAATCATAAAAGAGCATGATATTAATTCTGTTTATTAATCCTCTAAAATTTAAGCTGAAAATAGATAATATCTCATTTATAAAATATCACAAAAGGTTAGGATTATAGTATTTGGGAAATTTTTTGATCATCTCACTGAGACAGAAAATAATTTTACAATAAGTAGTTATAATACAATAAATATATTTGTTGAAATGTAGGTTGATCTAACATACTGAAATCTGAAAATATTAGAATAAAAATACTTTCTTTATTTGGAGGAACTTTAGCCAAATGCAATTTATCAAAATCAAAATTAGAAAATGTGAATATAAACGGAATTAATTTAAATAGAGCTTATTTGTTTTGATTGTAATTGAAAAAATAAACAAGTATATTAATTAGAAGAACATAGTGATATATTATTTTCAGTATGTTCTCTCATG
>CAJJDO010000039.1:564287-587973 GCA_905183005.1 Paramecium pentaurelia | reverse complement strand
CTCTAATTTAAAAGAAATTTAAGAAATTAACATTTCAATCGATCAAGCTAAATAAATAATTGAAAAATAATAAAAAAAAATAATCTCTTAGAGGGATAGATACAATACATTATTAGTTGATAGTTAATATAAGATTAATTATAATCGAATCACTGTACAAAACAAAATCTTAATGTTGAAATAAGTGAGATTGAAAATAGAAAAATAGAGCTTGATATAAACAATAAGAAACAACTAGATAACTCAATGCTGAGGAGCAAAACCTAATAGAAATAAAAAAAATTAGGAATAGTTGATTTGAGATAATAAAAATCTTTAATTGAGTATAAAACAAGAGATTCAAAAATTATTAAATTAAATTAATCGATTGAGTAAATAAAAGTTTTTCTACTTAATCAAATGATTAAAAAGTATATTGTGAAACACAACATTTCTTGGAAAAATATGACAATTTTGAATCGTTTAAAGAGTTAACACACTAGTGGATTTAAATTGAAATTAAAGATCATTGAAATTAATAATTCTGTAAATAATTAGCTCCATATTTTAATCAAATTCAAATGGCACTTTTAATATTAATAAGGTAATTGATGATTCTAAAGAGGAAAAAGAAGAATTAATGAAATAACTATAAAATTTTAATTAATTTGGAATAGATGCAGAAATATTGAAAAATTTATAAGATAACAAAAAAAAGCTTGGTGAATTAAATTAAATTTATACTGAAGAATTAAAGATTTTTATCCTTTCCTAAACACTTCTGTTAAAGTGTCCTGATAAAATATGTGATAATAAGGCTAGGCATGATGAATAATTAGAACATTTGTGTATCATAGATGCTACGAGTAATGCAAAATAAAGAATTGCTAAAGCTGTTGCAATAAGAGCTTCAAGCATGATTTCAAACAAAACTGCTTAAATGATCATCCTTGTAGTGAAAAATGCTAATACTGTTAGAAAAGTTGTAAAAAGGATCTATCAGCAGATCCTGATCATAATAAACATGATTGCTTTGATAATTATTTCATTGAGAATTGTAAATTATATTACAAAAAATGTTGTGGATCACATAAACACTCAAATGAAAAGAGTAACCATTTTTGTGAAAGTGTACATTAATGTTAAGAATTTTGTTAAGAAGATGTAACATTAAATCATGTTTTTTAATAAAATGCTATTGATTTTCTACAATTAATTTCATATTAAAGGGTCTTAATTCATTAATAAAGATGAAAAATTAAAGTATTTTACCACTATCAATTATGGATATGTATAGCAAAGTCAATTTGCGATTCCTTTTTTCTTATTCTTCTTAAAAATGGTCAATAGATTTGCTTTAAATTATTGAATATAAATTTTAGGTAATATTTTGATGAGTTCATTAAAAGAATACTGTTTTTGAAAGCTAAAAAGTGATAAAGGATGTTTTTTTGATAAGTATTCATCAATTTGGCTAAAATCATCTTGAAGGTAATAGTTATTAAATATGATTTATAAATTTTTATTATTTATAGATATTTAATAGTATTTTTTAAATTTCTTAACTAGATTGTTATTTCTTCTAATTATAATCTAGGGGGGAGATAGTTTCTTTAATTTTTGTGATATAATATTTATTAATGAATTCATTTTTACAGTATTTTAAATTATTACTTTTATATCGTATAATAAATAATAATAAAAAGTGTTGTAATGTTTAACGTATTTAGCAAATAATCAAGGATCAACTTTATTTTTAACTTCTTGACATATTTTTTTATTATTTATTTTATCTAACAATACGATAAGAAATTTTCTCTATCCATCTATTTATCAATAAAAATTAAATATTATAACTAATATTAATTATAATTTTAATTCAAATCATTTTATAAATAATAATCAGTATATTAAATCTATTCTAATATCCTAAATGATTGAAAAAGAAAGAATTTTGTTAATTTACTTTTAATTTACTTTAAATACTTATTTCAAATTTTTTTTAAACTCTTGATAAAATCTTTGTTAAATATTATTAAGACATAGTTAAAAAATTAGAAATTGAATGTAATTACTATTTTAATGTTGTTGATAAATTATCAAATCACTTTTACTATAAGCTTTCCAAGAAGTAACTTCCTTTTTGTGTCAATAATGGTTTTAAATCTACACCTGATTGATTAATAAATTCTCTTTTTAGAATTAAAGCTCCCGTTGCCTGAAAAATTGGCTATTAGGATATAAGTAGTATGGTAATATTAGTGTATGCTAAAGATTAAATAAAAATAATTACCACTTTCAGGGATAGGATTGTTTTAAAATATCGAAGTATTAAATTAAGTTAAAAGATGTTTGTAATTTTTATTGGAGGATTGAATTTCTTATCCTGTCAAAACATCCCAAAGTCGGATTTATTTATCATCACTGAGAGAAGCTAATGTACTTCCATCAGGAGAAAAACAAACAGAGTTGACAGCATATGAATTACCATCTAATTTAGCTTGTTATTATCCTATTTTGACATCCCATAGACGGATAGACATATCAAAACTACCAGAAGCCAATTTATCTCCATCAGAAGAGAAACAAACTGACATAACAAAATTACTATGACCATCCAATTTGGCTTTTTATAATCCTGTTTTGACATCCCACAGACGGATAGAGTTATCATAACTACCAGATGCTAAGGTATTTCCATCAGGAGAGAAACAGACTGAGTAGACGCTGCTAGTATGGCCATCCAATTTGGCTTTTGATAGTCTTGTTTTGACATCCCATAGACGGATAGAGTTATCTTTACTGCCAGATGCCAATGTATTTCCATCTGGAGAGAAACAGACTGTCATAACAAAATGATTATGACCATCTAATTTGGCTTTTTATAATCCTGTTTTGATATCCCACAGAAGAATGGATTTATCTTTACCACCAGATGCTAATGTGTTTCCATCAGGAGAGAAACTGACTGAGTAGATATAATCACTATGACCATCTAATTTGGCTTTTTATTATCCTGTTTTGACATCCCATAGGCGGATAGACTTGTCCCAACTACCAGATGCTAATGTATTTCCATCAGGAAAGAAACAAACTGAATTTATACAATTAGTATGGCCATCCAATTTAGCTTTTTATAATCCTGTTTTAACATCCCATAGACGAATAGAGTTATCATCACTACCAGATGCTAATGTATTTCCATCTGGAGAGAAACAGACTGACACTACAAAACTTCTATGACCATCTAATTTTGCTTTTTATTATCCTGTTTTGACATCCCATAGACGGATAGACTTATCACTACTAGAAGAGGCTAATATATTTTTATCAGGAGAGATTTAGACAGACAATACACTTCCACTGTGACCATCTAACTTATTCAACTTATGGATTTTCAAGTTCTTCCATTTACAATTGAATAGTTAAGAACAATTCAAATTGAATCCACTTATATCAACATTATCAAATTCAGATCCACTTAAGTTGCATCCTAAAAAATTACCTCCAATTAAAGAAGTATTCTTTATTCTGATATTCTCAAATGATTAGTTCCTAATATCAACTTTCATACCTACTAATAAATTTAATGCATTTGATCCACATTAAATAAATTTTACATCTATGCTGGTGAGGAGAACTAAAACCTTGATAAAATCTATGATTCCTTTATTATCCTTAATCTTATTAATTATATCTTGCCTTGTTTTTTCATAAGTCTCTGAAGAATAGTCATCCTTATTAAATTAATGATCCTAAATATTTCTCAAAACATTTTTGATTCTCACTATTTACTTCCTTACATCCCTTATATTTTCTTGATTGTTGATTAAAGATTCATCAAAGCTTTGTTTGTTTGTCTTCGAAAGGAATTCTAGGATGTCTGAAACCTTCTATCTTTGAAGTATTTCAATAATCTTTTCATAGATAATTTCATCAATATCTTGGATCTAAGTGAAAATTTCAAATATATCTTCTTTCATTTAATAAGCTTCATCTTCTTCTTCAGGTTGAATTCTCAAGATAGGATTAACATATTTACTTAATTAATGATTAAATTTATTTGATTCTAAGGTTAGCCTTTTCTATAAAAGCCTTAAGATGATGGTCCCACCAAATCATCATCTTATCCAATTCCATCATATAAAAATTCTTCGTAGCATTCGAATCAGTTAAAGTTGTTCCTTCTACAATATTTACTAATTTTTCTAATTCGGTGTAAGAGGATTCAGCTAGATTAGTATTTTTGTTGATGAAATTTAAGCATGATTAGTATTCCTGTTCAATCCTATTGTAAACTTCTATCATTGATTGTGACAAATCCTCCAAAATTTTCTTCAACATTTGTTCGGTTTGAGAGAGCAAGGATTTGAAGCCTGTTCTCTATTTTGTTAACTCACATGTCTTGGAATCGTTTAATTTCTTGATAGCCATTTCTTGATATATTTCGATTGGGACTGTATATTTCAAATCCACTCCGTGTCCATATTAGCACTCAGCACAAAGTTTTCTTTAACATTAACATTTGTGAGGAGCTATACATACAAACGTTATTGGATTTCTGATATGATAGGTACAATTCATGATTTTTTTAATATTAAACTACAATAACTCTAATTTTAAGTTATATACTGCAAAATCGATAAAAGAATCTTATGTATTTTTGTAAAATAAAAGTTCGGACTTTTTGTAGATTTGAAATGGATTTTAACTGGTGTAAAATATGTTATTTATAAATCATTTCAACATATACATTGCTTTATTCTTTAATAATATAGAATATCTAATTTGTAACATTTAATCATGTTTGTTAAATTACAGTTTTAGAAGCATATTATCTAAATTTATAAATATGAATCTATTTACATGTAATTTGATAGATAATCTTTGGTATCATTATAGATATAATCTAAAACAATCTAGAATTAAGAGTTAATATCGATGAATATGTATATTCTTTTTAATTATCACTATGTTATTAAGCCAAATACTTACTTTGGAATTGAGAAAAAGAAGTTATTATCACTTCATAAAAATATAATTAAATATATGATAAGTGTTAAAGTTTTATCATTAGAAATTTAGTTGTCTTAAATTATTTAAGTAATTGCCTTTGAAAATTTTTAGAATATCATGTAAACATTTGCAAAAACATTCAAAAGTATTAGAATCAAATAATCATAGTTTATAATCATTGAATAGATTTGATTTATTTTCATAGTTTATATCTTAAAAATGAGGATATATATTTATTTCATTAAATATTATTTTAATATCTAAATGATATTAAATGGAAAATTATCTTATAGAGTGACTTTGCTTTCTTCTCGTAAAATTGGGGAATATATCAAACCTTTGAATATAGCCAGTTCAAAATAAGGATAATTAATACAAAAATGATTATGTTATATGGATAAGATAATAGTTGGACCCCCCACAATAATTTTAATTGATTACATGGATTAATCCCAACAGTAGTTTAAGATTAATATGTCACTTGTGTTTTATATCTAATATTTAAATCAGATCCATCATGTTTAAATTCCAAAAGATTTAAATAACAATTTTTTATACCCCATCCAGAGGGTAAATTTACAACTTAACTTGATCCATCAGCTCATATGCTTGTTATAGTTAGGCCAATTAAAAAAATTTCAGATCTACTCAATAATATTTGATATCCAATTTATTAAAGGTTTTCTATATTAAAACTTATAGTCACAGCCTCAGGTGTTAATATTAATCCCTATTATATATTTTATATACTGTTAAATTATTAAATTAAGGACTTAGAGTGTAATAGCTAAAAAAATTAGAGATTGCCACATTAATTTTACAATCCTTTTAGTAAGTATGAATGTAAGAAGATTTTGGATTCGTTATATTCAAATTGCTTAAAACTTAGACCCTTTCATCATTAAATGCAAACCTGTTAAATTCAACTTGATAAAATCGTTCTGGACTCTCACAAAATATTTTGACTTTAAATCCTATAAAATAAATTAAGCTATCGCCTACAGTGCTGACACTAACGATATCTAATGAATATCCTTAAGGAAATGTATATTCCAAATCAAGGTTAGCAATATTTAAGTACACATCTGGGACTAAAGTGAATTACTTTTGAAAAGTATTAAAATATTCTTCCTCTCTAAATGGGGTTTGACTCAAAAATAAAATTAAATTTGTATTTTCTTCGTAACTGAAGTGATTCACAAATCCATATTCAAACCTATGATTAGCTATCACAAAAAAAAAAAAAAGATTTAAAACATAAAAAAAATAAAATATGATAAATAAAAAAAAAACATGTTTATAAAATTTATATATTCAATAATCTAAAATATCCTGTATTAATAAAGTCTTTTTTATGCTACTTGAATAAAATAATATTTCTTAATTTTCATTTTTATATTTATCTCGTTTAAAAATGCTTTTTAGTTTACTTCTAAAGATAATTTAACTAAATAAAAAGTAATATCAATTTTATCAAAAATAACATTTATTTATTGTAGAAAATAAATCAAAAATTTTGAGAATCAAATTACATCCTTTTGATCTCTAAATTAGTACTCTTTTTAAATAGATATTAGTAGGTTGATTTAAGATTAAATTAATCAATATCAAAGTGATTATTATTATTTTGGTCAATAGGAATTCGGTGTTTTAATTTACGATATTAAAATTTTGCTATTAATCATCCTAGAATAGAACAAAATTTATATCTATTTCTTTAGCGAATATTCTTAGTATTGATAATGTTTTACAATTCTTGAAGATGAGTTTAAATCAAAAAATTTCTTCCATTCTTAATTATATAGATCAGTAGTTTCATCTAATAAGAATATTCAATCTTATTTTACAAGATATTGTTTCTAATATAAGATTAATTTATCAACTTAAAAAGTAAATTAAAATTCCTTAAAACGGATTTCATGATTTGATTGATTATTTATAGCTAGAATAGCAGTTTCCTTTTTTTAATAATGCCATAAATTATCAAGTACTAAGATGATAATCAGTATTTAATATTAGTTATTAAAAGTTTTGAGTTCTTTATCCAATCTAAGCTTATTAATTAATTTTAATTATTAATTTATTAAGTATCAAATTCTACTGACATTACTCTTATTTTATGTAGATTGATAATTAGAGACTAAATAATTTTTACAAATTTTATTCCATCAATTTTAAATACTTATTTTAACTTGAAAAAAATGAATAGTATTGTTAATGGAAATAATTGTTCCAAAAAATCGCCTCTTTCTTGTAATAGTGTAAAACTGATGGATCAATAAAATAAAAATGAAATATAGTAAAATCTAAGTATCTATAAAAGATATTTGTCCTACTTTTCTTCATTATAATTTTCAAAAAAAACTTTTCCTTTTAAATTCACAAATTAAAATAGTTTACTTTATATATCTTCAAACTTCTAAATATCAGATACTTTCAATTATAGGAGAAAGTTCAGAAATTTAATTTTTTAATGAAGATTAAATCTAACCCTTTGATTATATAAAATAAAATTGAATAGCACCCTAAGTAAGGTCAAATTAAGATAAAATTAAAATCCTTAAAGAATTCCAAGAAATAGAAGTAGTGACTAGAATAATAAATTATGGAATGACCACAACCTAGTTAAAAATTAATTTAAATGGTTACTTATAAGGCCGTTCCTAAATTCTAGCTTTAAAGGATTTAATAAATTCTTAAATTTATCTTTATCAATCATATTGTTATCTTAATAATTAGTAATTTTTAATGTTCACAAGGATTAATTAAAAAATTGATTGAATATATAAATGGAGTGATAAATTCTCAAATTTATTTGGATAATTGTAAGTTTCTTTTTTTGGAAAATAGAAAGACTGTTAAAATAGTTGTTATAAAGAAGTTTAATAAAAAAAAATTATATAATTTTAGTAGATCATATGGCTTTCAGATTGGAAGTTGGATTGAGCTGTGATAATCTTTAAGGAAAAAATCAAATTAAAATAAAATCATTTTAAAACCAAGTAATATTTTTGTAATCTAAGATATGAATTCATGAGTTCATAAATAGAAGTCAAGCAGCATTCTTTCCTTTTAATAATGTTATCAGAATAATTGTGAATAAATTGTTATTATCTTACATCTAAATCTAATCCTTAATAATTCCAATAATAGTAAAAAATCCCTTAATAAATTAAAAGGACAGTCAGACACAATATGTTATATTTTTATTATCAATTCTGGCAAACGAATTCTCCATACTAGAAAAAGTTTGGAATTAATTAAATTAAGCATTAAGAAAATGTAATTGTAAATTTATTTAACAATTTGTCAATAATTGATTCGTAAATTTTATTATGAGTTGCCCGAGAAATAAATTGAATAGACTATTTTATCAAAATTCCATTTTTGAAAATGAGTTTCCTGAAGTAATTTATTAAATAGTTTGTTTTGAAATATATTTAAACAATATTAAAAATTTTACCTACTAATCATATATTTAAGATTATCAACTCTTATAGTTCGATGGCAAGATGTTTAATTAACAACTTTTATAGTTTACTAAATAATAGATAATTTACAATTTCAGTATAGAAGTTCAATTTCTAATTTTCAATTATTTAAACATAAATAATTTCTTTTTTAATTAAAAGTAAATTCTACTTATAGCACTGCTATAATACTAGAAAGTTTATCTTTTCAATATCATCATCAATAGCCAAAATATATTATTTTTCATTAAAAAACTAATTAGAGAAAATAAAAAATTAAGTAAAACAAATTTGCTTTAATAAAAATTTTAAAATGAATTTCCTATTTAAATTCATAAATTATATTACTGTTGGAATGAATATTTAATTTTATGAATAGTTTTAATAAAAATGTTAAATAAATGAGAATTGAATTTGCTTTTTTTAATATTTGAGAGAAAAAAAAATGATTAATTCTGAGAATTTTAATTTACATATACATATATTTATGGATTATTATTTAATTCATCTAAAAGGATATATCCAGTAAATTATTAGTGAAATAAAAGTCATATTCCAAAAATAATTTGATTCTCACTTTTTATATATTATGGAAAATAATAAAATATATAGAAAAATTCAACTTCTGTTTTATTTAGGATTAATTTTAAATATAAAGTTTAAAATAAATGTTGAATTTTTTAATAAGGTGATTATCTTGCTATGTTATTCTGGAATTAAATATCTGATGAACATGATTTTAATAAAAAGAAGGAGTTTTTTATTGTTTATTAAGTTTAACAAAAAAGATTATTAATTTTGAGGGTTCTTATTAGACTGAATTTCAAATTGCTTGAATATTGGTTTTAGATATGAGTAGAATCAATCTTATTTCATATTGGTAAAAAAAATTATTGGTTCTAATAGTAATAAATAAAACATAAAATACCTTCTATATTTAATAATAAGTAGAGTCTAAGTAATTAAATAATCTTTGATTTTTGCAAATCATTCTTTGATTCTGACTCTTTAGTATTTTTTGCTATTAAAGAAATTATAAAATTACAATAATATAAACAGATAATATTTAAAAAAAAACTTTAATATTAATTTTGGATATATAGTGCGTTACAACACAGTTCAATGTTTGTCTGTGAGTCAGCCTGTTTACCAAAGTGGTAAATCCCACTCCCGTAGCTGTACATGAGCAATGAGAATACCCAATCTCTTAGACCAAGCCTTGAATACGGGTTCAGATTTTTGAACTTCCCTTCACCTACTGACCTCCGTCCTGCCCCCGAAAGACTTCCTATTATATCAGAACCTGCATGGGTAAGCTATTAGGGTTCATTCCTCCATGAGACTCTGGGTCTCGTAACTTTTGTGATCCTTTTTTGTGGCTAAAGGTTAGCCAAAGTGGGTCTTTTTTTCAAAGACTAGATCATGAATGCGCTTAATTTTTAATTTAAACTTTATATAAAGAATGATCAAAGCTTAACTAATTAGAGATATGTCTAAATAAAATTTATTAATTTAGAGTATTTAAAATAAGCTGGAATAAGTGTGCCATAGAGAAGTGTCAAAGGCAAACAAATAAAAGAATTCAGAAAAGATAGTTATTCTATCATATCTCTAAGCAGCATTTCAATATATCCAAATATCATTAGAATTCATTCTTTTTGAGAGTTAAGAAAGCAAAGCTCAAAACAAGGTTTACTGCATATATATATAGAAAATATAATAGAGCAGTTGAAATAAATGAAAATCTCTATCAATCAAGCCTAGCCAATATATCTAAATTTAAAAAAAAAAGATTGAAAAAATAATGCTGCAGTTGCTAAACTCCAAATAATTCTGAAATATATTATTATAATATCTAAGAGATTAATTAAAAAGCAATCAAATGAAAGAATTAATTAACTTCATATTAATCTTTGATGTCATTCAAGAAGGAATGTAAATTTATAATGTTGGAATAGTATATATCATTTAAAAATAGTCATCAAAGACTTTAATAAAGATTGCTGATTTATCTATCTAAAAGAATTAATTTTAAAAGATTTTAATCTAATCTCCAAAATTTAGTCTTTAATTCTTCCGATATTACACAATACATAAATTAAAATAGAAATAAGGGTCCAAAAGTAAATTAGACTAATAACTAAATATTATCAACTATATAATCACTATTTCTACACCCTTATGGAGACTAACTGAATGAGGTCCATCACCATTTGTTTTATTTAAATGGAATTATTAATATGAAGCAAAAATGGAACCTTAATAGCAAGATTAATATCCTTTTTATCACCCTCTCTTGCAATTGTTTAAATCATGATACTATTTTTCGATGTAATCACTATTGTAATATGCTCTCCAATACTCTTATTGTAGTCCAATTATAAAGTTTTAATAAAGTTCATCTTATAATCATCTTTATAATCGCAACATTTTATCATTAATTTAAGCTTAATATTATTAAGGTTATTGATCACAACTACGAGAAATTGAATTCAAATATTCTCCTATTTAGCATTTGAATTTTTTGTGTCAAAAATTAAGCTATTTATGAAGAAGCAGGTAATTTAAGATGATGGTTAGGTATCAAATTAGAGAATATTCATAATATTCAAAAATATTTTTAGTCTTAAAACAACATCTTCATGATGATTTAATTCTCTATGTTAAAAACTTGATTTTCTTAATTATTGTTTAAAAAAATGTACCTGATAATCTTGTTAAAATAGTATCAATAGTCAAATTTTAGGCATTGTAAGAAATTAAAGGAAGAGATCTGCTAATTTATTGATAACATTTATTCAAAACAATAATCAGGAATGCCAAATTATAAGGAATTAATGAGAATTTTCTAATTAAAAGGATTAATATGAGGAGTAGAAATTCCTAATGGAAATGTGAGAAAAGTTAACTTTTGAGTATATCCTCACATTTTATGAGGAATTAGTTTAATTTATTCTATGAATATTTTTGGGTTTGCCAATATTACCTTCTTTTCAAGAACATTTTTATAATCGCATCCAACTATTTAATTTAATGAATAGGTTATTAATTAAGAAATAGTCCTTCAGTCACCTGACAATATTTACTTTAATAAAACTATATAATATAAATAAACTTGCTCTATTAGAATAATAGTAAACAGCTCCTCAAATCCATCAAAGATTGCGCTCTTGATTAAAAATTTTCTATCAATTATCTTAAGTTGATAATTCGATTATAATACTAATTTTTATAATCATGCTATTATAATTACCTTCCATTTAAATTAGCAAACATCACCCTAAACCTCAAAATATTCCAATAACTTTTTTTCCACAATTTGTAACCATTAATTCTATTTTCAATTTGAATATGTTATAAAAGACAATTTTCTTATTATGTGTATTGAATAGCAATTGACAATCTTAAGATTGTAATATTAAGCATAGAAAGTTTTCAAGAGATATGGATGATTTTGATGCTAAAGAATAATAATGAGAATATTTTTGGTCACTTCCTATCAAAACTATTTTCATTTATTTTTCTAAACTCTAAAATAAATGGCAAGACTTCTAACTTATTACAAGAATAATTATTAAATTGTACCAGAACTCTTAGATGAAGTATTAATTGATGTCTGTATCATAATGATATAGATTATGAATTTGTAAAAATATATTTAAGATATCTATTATTATTGCAAATTGTTTCGTTTATAAGTAGTAAAAGATTTACAAAAAAATGAAAAAGATTTGAATTTATTCTAGAATCTTAGAAAATTAATAAAATTAATAATGCAAAAGAATTAAAAAATAAATAAAATTTAGAATAATTGAAACAAAAAAGAGAATTAAATATGAATTCATCTTTATTAAGTATTATTTGTTTTTTTAAAATCTAAATTATCAATTATAATAAAATTTGGAATTAAACAAGAGAAAAATTATTTCTAAATTTATATTAAATTTAGTGTTTCTTAAAACTTATTTTGAATTGTAATTAATTTTGATTTGATTTTGTTAAAGTTAAAATTTTAGAAAACTGAAAATAAATAAAGAGAATTGGAATAAATTAAATTATTTGATTAAATAATGGGAAATTTATGATATGATAATGATTCAAAACTTTTCAAGCTATTTCTATATATAATCTTTCTCTTTTGATCTTTTTTCTAATGCAAATAAATAACTTTATTTAGCTTCATTTTCATTACCTAATTCAAATAATGAATCAGCTAAATTTAAATTATAGTTAATATACCTTTAAGTCTTAATGTTAATGGATTGATATATTATGATAGAGCTTAGTCATAAAAAAATATAGCATCTTTAAATTTCTTTATTTTATGTAATGCGATGCCTAAATTATTATTTAATTTACCTTTATTAATCCACGCATTTTCATATTTTGGATTTATAGAAATAGCTTCATCTAAGCATTCAATAGCTTCTTAGTATATGTGTAAATTGTTTAATTATTAACCTTATTACTAATAATAAACTTATACCTTCTTTTACTATTCTTTATACTTCTTCATGATTCTACTTTCTTTATTCATCTCTCACCTCATTAATTTCTATGATTTAAATATCTTTATCATTATCTCTTTAATTTATTCATCCACTTAAATTTAGTCTGATACCATATTTTTTATTGTCTCAAGAATATCATTTAATTGTAATATTTATTATTCTATTATAATTAATAAAAAAATCATAAATATATAATTCTCTTTCTCCTTCATATAAAATCTTTTGATTATGTTTATTTATGACTTAAATTTTAAATATTCTTAATTCAAAAGTTGTATATTCATATTTTCTAATACTTTAATATCCTAATTCATTTTTTTTTAAATCAATTCAAAATAATTTTAAAGTTGCTTAGAGATTTCTTTGAATTAATTCCTTGATTTATTGTAATTATGTATTAATTCCTCTTAAAATTAGATCATTTTTGTGAATATAATACAATAGTTAAAATGTTCTATGTGTGTAGTATGTAAACATTTATAACAATATTAAGTTGCATTTTCACAATTCTGATTCAAGCAAAATCCAATTATTTCTTCATTTTCATGATTAAGATATTTACACTAAAAGATTTCCATTAAATAAATAAAAATAATTAATAAATTAAATATTTTCCATATTTTAATATCATATATATATAATACAAATCATATTAATAATAGAAAAGCAATTAATAAATAAGAAATAATGATATTATTAATTCTTATACTTAGACTCTAATAGAAACTTAATTTCAAAGTGATTTATTGATTATTTACATCAGATAAAACATTCTAGAATAATTATTGTAAATTATTCTAGAATGTATAATAAACTATTATTGAATAGTTGAAATGATGTAATTGTAATTTATAATAGAAGTATTTCGACAAATTTTAACTTTGCTAATATTCCTAATTATAAGCCAAACTTATTTAAAAATGTAATTAGGTTATTTGAGTGATTTGTTTGTTTAAAAAAAAATTTATCTAAATTATTTAATTTTTTATTGATCTCATCTATTAATATTTGATAAACTAAAGAGGCTGATTTTAAAGAATCTCTTTTTCATTTCACTCTAATAAGGAGGGGTAAATCTAAATTTATTCTATTATTTTTGATAATACTTAATTAACCTAGAAGATAGATTACCCTTTATTATAGATTGTAGACTTTCCTTTTTTTTTTAAATTGTTGAAATTAGAATTTTTCTATAAATGATTAGGCAAACCGATTATGAGAAGACAATAAGCAGCACAAAAAAATTATGATATAATCTAAAATTTTATCTTCATTTATTTTTCTAAATTGAAAAAGAAGGAAAATAAAAATTATGGAAGACAACTTTATATAAAAAGGCTTGAAGCATTGATGGTTTTACTAATCATTATTTGTTTAATCATTCTTGATTTTTTCATTAAATTACAGACAATATGAGTTAGTGAATCAATGACAAAATTACACTGCAGGAAGTCTAACATTAAATTCCATTTGATACATGGAAAATAATTTTTCTGTTGTTTTTTAAGGCATCTTTGAATAGGTTCCAGTTAGGAGCATTTGAATAAATTTTATTGGAAATAATTGATTCGTAAAATAATTTTGATAATTTGTAAATTATTTATTAAGAGACTATAATTGGTTATCAAGAAGTTTTCTCTATTTGTTTCACTATCAAATCTAACAATCTTTTATTTATTTTCTTGATAATGGTAAAAAAAAAATTAATAAATTTTGCAATTAGAAAATAATTTGGAGATTTAAGATTAATATTTAGTTTTCAAAGAGGAGAATTTTAGCAAAAAATACAACTCTGCATATTTTTAAGTATTTTATCATTCATAATATCGAAATACGTTAGTAAGAGCAATAATTAATGAATCAAAATATTTAGCAAAGATGTAACGAACTGAACAGAAGTTAATCATATGTTATCATCTAAACTACCTGTCCTTATCTTTTTTAGGTAAAAATAAATTAGTATCAGCTAAATATAAAGAAGAATTCCCTTACATTTGGAGTATTTCTTTCTTAACATTAATTTTTATAATTTTAACTACACCTAATAATTGAATTGACCTTAACTTTTAGTGAAACAGTTTTTTAACATAATAAATTGAAATCTTTAAAATTAAAATTAAATACAGCCACATCGTTCCTTTATCATCTGTGTTAGCATTCTTACAAATTTATTTCATAAATCTCTCCTAAATCATTTTGAATTATTGTGACTTTATATCCTGATTGATTGAGAACAATTTATTCACATCTTTATATTTATTAAGGATATAGAAGACAAAAATTCATGAGTTTTTAATTATGCATAAATATTTATTAGATTTAAATACCAATCTGAAAATAATTTTAGAAAATTAAAATTTATCATTATGATTCTATTAATAAAGCCTAAAATTTATAGTGTTACAACAATCATAAACTCATCATTTTCTTTATTTCTTTAAATAATTCTAAATTAACTTATCTATGATAGTTTTATTATTTTTTTTTAAATTATTATGATTTAGTTAGATCAAAGAAAATAAGTTATAAGTTGATTTCAATATATCTTCTATTTTCAGAGTTTCCATACTTTTTCAATAGGGTTTAATTAAGGAGAATATGGAGTAAAAAAATACTTGATCAAATTATATAATATTTTTTATTTCATAAACTTACTTGAATGAATAGAACAATTATCTAGGATTAAAATAAAGCTTTGATTATGATAAAACAAAGACGCTTGTTTTATTAACTAATTTATAAATTTTCCGAAGAAAAATTGTTTAACATTTCCATAACAAATTTAGAAACATGAAAATCCATTCCAACCTATCCCTCCAATAACATGTAAATTACGATTTATATTGACCATCCTTCTGAATTTTACTTTTCCTTTCTTTTACCAACATTTTGGTTTTTTGTTTGATGACAGAAGTCATGTCATCAATTTTTATTGTTGAATAATTTTCTTTGATATAAGTTAATATCTCAATACAATATTATTTAACTTAAACCTCTCGTGATTATTTAAAAATCTAGGTTTTTTATGAGGAACTTGTCTTAAAGTAAAACTATTTTCGTTCATCCATTATCTAAACTTTTTAATTCCTATGCATTAAAAGTTAATTATGAATTCCAAAATTAAATGAAGCTCATAGGAATTAAAGTAATTTTAAAGCCATCAATGTGAACTTTGTCAAAATAAAATACACCTCGAGTTCATTGACTATTTGGAATCAATTTTTATCAATAATATATCGCACTCTAAGGCAATCCTGTTAAAATTGAAATATATTATGTTCTAAAGCCTTATTAAGTTAATTTTCGTTTTCTTGATTAACCAATTTTTAGAAGGTTTCTCTAATAGCTTTGCTATTTGTTTTACTTTTATGTTTATTTGTTGGCTATGATTTGGTTGTTGAAAATTATTGCTTCAGATTCATTAAGTTTCTCAATTTAATTGAACTTCCTTTTTTATAATGGTTCTATATGAATGCTGTCATATTCTATCAATTTATAGCATTCACTTTTGCATCTATAATATGGAAGAATTAAAGACTCAATTTGGATTTTATAATTAATTTTGAAATTCATCAATCCAAATAAATTTTCTTCGTAACAATTTTGATTAACTTGATTTGCTAGAAATTTTATAAAATTATAAATATTATAGAATTTGTGATATTTGTAATTCATAATTATCATTAATGGAAGTATGAATATTTACTATATTTAATTAATGTTACAAATATTATCCCTCAAACCATCAAAGACTGAATTTAGATATGCCCATTTATGAAAAGAGAGGAATAGTAATATTGTTGAAATATTTCAATTTAGAATATTTTAAACTTATAATTGGAATCTAGTAAATCAAAATAATAAAGCAAATGGTTGACAAAAATTTTTATGTTTTTCTTAACTTATATTGTAAGTAATAATTTCATGTATTTAAAACTTTGACTTATATGTTCAATCAGCTATATTTTATAAATATCCTATATTAATTTAGTTTATTCTAAATTAGTAAGTTTTTCAGATCAATCTTATTTAATATTATTTTTAGATTTGAGTGATTGATTACAAATAATATTTACAGTTATCAATGTATTAGAAGATAAATTAATATTATTATCTTCTATTGTTTCTTTTAATATTATTTTTGTAAGTCTTTTATATTTATTCAAGATAGAAATTAATGAAAACGTTTCTATATGTACAAATCCAAATAGTAAAAATAAATTATTATCCAAATGGTAACTATAGACCAGAAAGTTCCAATATATTTCAAAATAATACTTCCTTTATAATAAGTTAACAGAGCTAAAAAATTTATTATGATATAGATTATATTTAAGGGTAATTATAAATTATTCAGAAATAGTTATTTATTATATGTATTTTATCATACTAGATTATAAAGAGGAATTAATTGACATAATTTCCTTTTAAATATTTTAAATTTAATTAGACCAAATTAATAATAAAAATTAAATTATTATAATTGAATATTTATGTGAAAATTTATGGTGGCATTCTATTCTATCTATCTCAAATTAAAATAAATTGAATTCAATTAAAAAAAATTAAGAAATTGAAGATGTACTGAAAAATAAAGAAATTAAAATATTAAATTTCCATTCAGCAGGATCTCGATCTAAACTAAGGGCCAATTAGAAGTATTAATTTTTATTGTACAACATAAAGTCTATAAAAATTAAATTCTTAATGATTAACACAGCAAGATAATTAAAAGTTTTAATTTTATAGATAATTTACTTTTTTGTTGATTTGACTTGAAATATGACAGATATTGATATGTTTCATAATATCCAAAGTTTTCTTAAATTTTCCGTGGGTTAATTAGGTATTTTTCCAAGTGTTTCATATTTATGTATTTATTATATTCTTTATATTATCTCCAACCCTTTTCCAAAATTCAAAGTATTAGTATCCTGGGATAAAACTTATCTTCATTTTTTTATTTCTACTCATTATTTTCTCATCTATTTTGTTTTGTTTATGTAACTGCTTCTCTACTCTTCTTATTCAAACTCTACTTTTTTCTGTTCTAGTTAGTTGATTTATTCTTTCCATAGGATTTGTTTTTGCATGAACTTGGGGTGTCTTTCTATAAACTAATCTAAATATAGTTCACTTAGGTTCATTCCTTCATCATGCATTCTCACTTCATATTACTTTTGCAGAAAATGGCTTGCAAATTGAAAGTAATATAATATGATCCTATTTATTTGTTCCATCCTGATCTGTTTCCTTTATAAATGAATTCTCTAATATGTCTAATTAGATCTACCGATCAATTTATTTACCTTGTTAGTAGTCAGATTCCAGTAAGTCAATTATTTTATCAATAATTTCCTTAGGATATTGACTCTTCAACTCCATTTAATATCTGAATGCATTTCTTCTCAAAGTCTTCCATAATTGTTATCCAACTCTTTTTCTAGAACTAAATTACTATGTTATTGTATCTGATAAAGGGGGAGGAAATATAAAATCCAAAGTTTAAGTAATTTTTATATTAAAAAAGAATAAGAGCAATCTAAAAATGAGTTTAATCAAATTTTCTGGTTATCATTTTAAGTCAGATTACTCAAAACAATGATATTACATCAAATTTTCATT
This sequence comes from Paramecium pentaurelia, assembly GCA_905183005.1. Classification (NCBI taxonomy): domain Eukaryota; phylum Ciliophora; class Oligohymenophorea; order Peniculida; family Parameciidae; genus Paramecium; species Paramecium pentaurelia. The sequence goes on along the minus strand of CAJJDO010000039.1, from coordinate 569,372 downwards.
TTATTTATGAGACTTTGAGTGAAATATAACTAATCCTACCATCAATAATAAACTATAAAATAAACCCTTAATAAGGATTTAACTTTTATAATATAGAAACCAAAATAAGTAAATTGTGAGAAAGAATCATAAAATATCCCCTGATTATATTATATTTTTTCGTAATATTTTCTTTCTAAAATTTTAGCTATCTAATTTGATCAATAATATATTGAAGATGAAGTTTCCTTTCAATTAGAGAAGAAATCATTTTGAATAAAAAATATAATTAATGTAGATGTAAGTAAGTGTGGGTGTTCTTTTCTTCATTTATGCAAATAAATGGATTCTCACAATTTTATTGATAAGGAATTGTATAGTTTCAGATACAGAATGCCATTTATTTCCTTCATATAAACAAATTTAAAAAGATTTTTGATAAATAAGATTAATGACATCTTATAATATGATCTGAATTACATCTCCAAAAGCTTATTAAAGTTTCACTTCCAGAGTATGAACTTAGAGTTTTGGTGGTACAGGTTGAAACTGGAGACACAAGTTTGATAACCTAAAAATTTATTGAAAAGTATTATATTTGATTTTATTAATATATTAGAATAAAAAAAGTATTGATTTCTGAGATCACTCATTTTTTCGATTTTTTAATTTATATATTTAAATCTTAGATTTTGAAGGATTTTAAGGGCATTAATATTCTTTCAGGGTACATAAAGAAATGATTTAATAATTTCAAATACGAGAACTTTCTCTGTAAAAATATTCTTGTGTATACTATGACAATTTCAAATCGGTTAATCTCTTTCAGTTAAATGAAAATCATATATATTTAATTTTCTATTCTAGAAAATCTAAGTTTTAAATACAATTTAATTTGTAACTGGGTATGTTAGTAATTCATCATTTAAATAAATTTGATGCTTTGGCTTAAATAACTAAAATTGCAACGAAATGAGTTTAAATAATATTAAGCTTCGAAAAAAAATAAAATATAATATTTAATACGAATAATCTGGCACCAAGTATATATATTTTCTTGATACTTCAACCTTCATTGTCTTGCATCCTCGATTGTATTTTTACACTACCTCAAAACTACTTTATATCTGAAATAGACCTCATTCTACTATATTTATATGTTTATAAAGCTAAATACTAATAAAATCATGCAATTATAGGTAATAATTAAGAGCTAAATAAGAAATTTTTCTCATAATATAGATGTTATCTATAAAAAGACTTGCTAAAGAGGCTCCAGAGTAAAGCCTATTTACTTTAATATTTGAAATGATTGCCCCAATAAGTTAAAAATCTTTAAGTATATTAAAATAGATTTATTTCTACAATCTTATATTGGATAAATAAATTTCATTTTTTTTATGCTTTGCAAAAGCAGATTCTTTTTCAATCTAAAGGCTAAGAACTAATGAAATGAGGAATTATTATATAGATTAAATTTTATGTTGATTAATTGCAAGGGCTATTAAAGTTTGAAAAATTTAGATTAAAGAAATAAAAAAATTAGATTCTAAATTATAATTGAACATTATATCTACTGATGAAACTAAAACTTACTCTTGATAAAAAAAAAGGTTTTTACTTTTTAAACTAGTACTAATATCCTTATTTTTATTCTTACTAAGAAAAAGTACAATATTTAAAATATTATCTTAGTTTGGTATAATCGATTTTTTGTAATTAATTTAATTTAACATACTGAGATTTACTATTATACTAAAATTGTTTACATTAATCAAATAATTAATGATTAATTTACATTAAACAAATGGTAAATAATAAAATTAAGAATTTCAAGTCATTATACTAATTATAAATTCATTTCATTTTATTAATTATTTACTTTTATAAAAATCAATTTTTAATTCAGTTACTAAACTAGCAACAATTTATTTAAGTTAGATAGATGAAGTTAAATTTAATAAAAATGACAATATTAAACTCTTAAACATACTTAGAGATTAATAATATTTTAAATTACATCAATTACATTTCATATTGTGAGTTATATTAATTAAATAGTAGTGATACTTGCCAAGTAGCCCAATCCTAGATAAGTTATTATATTTTCTGACAAAATTCTTAATTATTCATGAATTTTATTAGATTAAAATATTCAATGACATAATATTTAATGAATAAAAGTAAGTCTAAAACAAAGTTTAAAATATATATATTTGTTAAAAAAACCCTATAGATTCCACTAAAAAAGAGTTCTTGTAAAACATTTAAACTAAAACTTGTTATTGATATATTATTAACTAAAATTTAGAATTTAATTTTTAGCATCAATCTGGGTTTCTTATTTGGTTTATCATCATAGTATTTTAAATCAAGTCAGTCCTAATAATATGGAAGCCTTTTTGAAATTATGTATATCCTAATTAAAGTAAACCAAATGAAAATAATTGATGTGCTGTTAAATTATAAACAGAGGTGTTAATTCATCTAATTTAATTTTAATTGGAATATTGTTTAATTTTTTCTTTAATCATAAATAAGTAAAAAAGGTCATAAAAATTGAAATATTTTTAGATAATATTCATTTGTCAAATTCAAAGAAATTATAAAAAACTGTTATAAATTAAACAGAAATTAAGAATTAATATACTTTATATATGAAAGTATTTATTTAACATAATTAAATAGTTAAACATTTAAATTATTATAAATTCATAATAAAAACTTTTTATCTAGAAGATTATAAAAATTTCTATAGAAGAACAGTTCCACTGATTGTTTCAATAACATACAGAATGCATTGATTGATTAAAGAAACCATTTAAGCCTATCCATCTGTTGTTGCAATAAGTTTAATAATTTTGAATTTTAGAATATACAATATATCTATACTATCTACTATTATTAGTTTTATTAATTCTTATTGATATAACAAAAAAAAAACCATCTTTTGATGTAGAAAGAGAAAGGTTGGTGAAGTGCCTTTTGAGTTCTTAGTTTTATTATGATTTAAATACATGATTTACTGAAAATTAAGAAAAAAGGAAAGTTTCGATGTCTAATTGGTTGAATCTAAAAACTAATAGTTAAGCTGATTTTAGATGAATTACATATAAAATATTGATATTCAAATATTACCTTATTCATATCAGAGGTGATGTCTCTTTGTCACTTTATGCTTATTTTAGATAAATACTATCCTTTTTTTTTAAGATCATATTCAAGAATTTTTTTTTAATACAAATTGATACAGAAATACTAGAAAATTAGAAAGATAAATACACATATTCAATTTTGCTTTGAAGTAAACATAGGTATTCCATTTTGATTTATCTTGAAAGGATTAACCAAAATTGTATTTGTTAAGTGATAATATAATTAAAAATTTTAAATTAAAAAGAAAATGTAGAAATTTAATTATTATTCCAACCTAATATTCTTGAATGGCTATTTATAGATAAAATAACAATATCGTTTTTACTAATGAGGGTTGGATTTGGTGACCCAACTTAAATAAGGAAATCATCAACTAAATCTCTCCCTTTCCTAAAGTATATATATTTTACCCATAAAGTTACCTTTCCTTTCCTTTCCTTTCCTTTAATATGCTATGCTTTTAATATAAATTTTTTTTTAAGTTTTTTAGATATCATTAACCTGTCTGGGCTTATTCACAGTAGTACATTAACCTAAATTTGAATTGGCTCTATATGACATATTTTTCAAATCCCATATTAATTAACATCAACCTTACTGCTATCAAAAAACTTAAATTGGATAACCTTTTAATATTCTTCTTCTGTAAGAGGTGTTAATATTAATTATTATATGAAGAAGTATCCAAACAAGTGCTAGGTGTAGTTACAATTTAGGCTATTAGAATAATTAAGGGTGGAAATAAATTTTAACAAATAGTGTTGATTCACATGAATATAGAATGGTAACATGAAATTCAAGCCTAAAAGTTTATTGATAATATACCTAAGTCTGTCTCTATTTACATTCCATTATAGGACTGATTCTAGAGACCTATGTTCAATATGAAATAACTTAATAAACGCCTTGACTTATTAGAAAAACCCCAGAAAATGTATAAATATATGTAATAATCCTTGATACTATAAAATAAAAGATATGAATTACTAAATTACAATAAAGTAGAATCTATTATCAAACATCGAATTCATTTCTAATTTTGAAGAAATTCAAAAAATTCTATGATATAATCTCACTCATTTAAAAACCTAAATCCTTTAAAGAGGGAGGGGCTCAACAGTAAATATTATTTAATTGTAATTTGAAATTTTGTAATCAAGTGACCAAATAATACCTCTAATTAAAGAAAATTTTACTGAAATAGGAAGTATGTGAAAGCTAAGACGATATTTTTATTTAATTATTTGAAGAATCTTTATTGGATACTTCCTCTCTAATTAATTAATTAAGGCTTTCCTACATTAAACCTCAATAGAATACGTAACTCTTCTGATTAAGAATTAGTCTATTAAAGAGTTAGAGAGATTTTCAAATAGATTCATAGAGGCTCGATTAAATTGATCCTAAATAATGTATGTAAGTAGAAATAGAATGATTTAAAAACTAGGATTTATTTCAAGCTTTTCTTCTAAGATTAAATATTTACCTAATTTTGGTTGTCTGGAATGTTATAAACATGTATTAATGTTGGAATTAATGGTCTATTGAACATGTTGAAAAACATGATCTTTTGCTGTTGAAAGATCTTATGAGTTTTGAAGTGTAAAGTAATTACTAGGCCATGGAATAGATCAAGAAAAATAGAAAATTATAAAATTTAATTTTTCAAGTAATGAAATAATTCAAAAAAGAAGCAAAACATAAATGCATAGAAAGTTTAATAAAATAAATTGTATTTAACTCCTATGCACCTATATAAGCTAAGGATTATTTAACCTATTGCATATCAGAACAAAAAAATAATAGATTTTTCGTTTTAAAAAATTATAATCGAATTACAGTAACTTGCTTCACAATATTAAATTAATTTAAGTAAACATCTTGATTTTTCATTTTATTCTAATTCCTTTACTTATCGCAAAAGCAACCTCATTTTTAAAAAGGATATTA
>CAJJDO010000039.1:543881-557777 GCA_905183005.1 Paramecium pentaurelia | reverse complement strand
TCTTTATTCTATCCTTATTATTCCATTATTAATATTAATTTATCATAACCACAAGATACAACTCTATTTTATTATTAATTAACACTTAATCCAGTAACATAACTAGAATGATCTTTAATTGTTTATTAACACGTCCATTCATTCTTTTTTATCCAAAATTTAATACTATTATCATAACTTCCAGATATGATTAAATCTTCATTATTATTTAATATTAAACAAAAGATTTAACTAGTATGTCCATTTAATGTCTATTAGGGAATCCATTAATTATTTTGATTTAATTACCATATAATAATAGAATTATCATGACTACCAGATATAAACTAATTTGATTTATTCATAAAATTTAGAGTATGTACATTATTCTTATGTTCATTTAAAATTTAAGTTTATTTGATCATTCCTTAGTTGAATTCAAATACTTTAATTTAATTATTACATCCAGTCAATAATGTTGAACAATCTTTATTAAAAGTTATTGCAAAACAATATTCATTTTATGATTATTAATGAATTAATTCATAAATAAATGATTTATTATTAAATGATTATATTTATTAATTTGATTATGATTATTTATTAATTTAAGATTTATTTATGATTAATGGTTATATGTCTTAATATAATTATTATGGAAAATGTAAATTATGAAAATGAATTTAAGATAAGTTAAATGTTGGTAATATTTAATAATTAATTTGATAATTATTATTGATAGAATCACAATTATTATTAAGAATTTAATCTAAATAATTATCAATTTTATTGAATGAAGACTATTAAATTTATATATTAAATAATATTACTTCTATTTAATTTTATACATCTTCTAAACATTCTATTATCTTTTATTAAATAACATCACTTTTAATTTCAATCTAATTATTCATTATTTTTTATATTTTTATTAATCAAATCATAATAATCTATATTTATTATTTATAATATAAAATATATATATATAAGAATATTCTAGAATTTATTATAATTCTATTAATATAAATAAATGATTTATAGATAGTCTTAGTAATAATTTTTAAAAGAGATCGAATTCTGACTATTCGCTTTATTTTAATCAGCTATTAAAGTAGCATTATTATTCAAAAAGAGATCATTAATTCAAATGATCTCTATAAGCAATCATAACTTATTTTTATTAATATACTTGATTATCTCAATCTATGATTTTAAGAAGATATAAACACTTTATTAGAGTTTTTATTGTTTACTTCACAATCTAACAATTATAAATTAATAGTACCACTTAGGAATAACTCTTGGTATTTGAGCAGAATTATAGTAAGCATAGATTCTAAGCATTATATTTATGAATGACAGTGTTCGGGAAATATTTAAATTTAGAATTTAAGGCTAGCTTTGATAAAATTAATATTTTAATTATTGAAAACAAAAATTCATCTTTAATATGTGGAATGAGGCTTATTTCTATTTGGGATCCATATTAAGTAATTAATATGGATTCTTTTTAGATTTAATATATAATAAAAAACCATCATGAATTAAAAAAATCAAATTTTATCAATATATCTAACCATCTAGATACCCTAGAATTTATTTCTATTAAAAGACTTTTATTTACTACTTTTCAGCAATAGATACACTATAAGAAATATGATTATAATTAAGCAGAATATTTTTCATGAATCTATTAATTCATTCTGATATTTTGTTTTAAATGCTAATTAATTATATAATCTTTGAAAATTAATTTTAAGAAATTATCATTTCACAAGAATTTGCGTGCTTTAACTTTGCTCTCACAATACCCTGAAAGGATTCTTTTATGTTTTTTTCTTTCTTAAAAAGTTGCTTGGTTATATATAATAACACAATTATATTAACCAATATTTTTTAAATGGTTTAATATTATTTAATAAATTATTTGATATTTAGTTATGTTATTTATCATCTTCTTAAATGTAAAAGTAAAATTTAAACTTAATTAAAAAATGCATGAAGTAAAAACATCAAAAATTAATAGAATTAAAAAAAAAAGAATAATTAAAAGTTATTCTTTCTTATTTAAAAATATTTCATTACATTATTTTTACAATGTTTTTAATTACCTTCATTATTACAATTTCAGTGAAATTCAAGATTTAATTAATAATCTGTTTATGATAATTGGACTATTGATTCATAATTCTGACTTTGGGCAAAGATTGCACAATAAGATATAAGTAAAGATAAAACAGTTATTATTAAGCGAAAATTTAAATGACCCTTGAATATTCATTTAATATTTGTATTGCTTATATTTTTGCATTAGAAATTTATCTAAAAATTAAAGAGAATAAGGTTCAAGTATTTAATTTAATTTAAAATTTGATCAATCGTTTTGTTGGCATCATCTGAAAAATAATATTGGAAGTGCCCCTTAATTTTTATGTTTAGATCATTCAAAAATTCTTTATTATAAATATATGAAGGCTTATAAATTATATCAAGATAAAAAAAACTTATAATAATTTTATAAATAAAATTATCTAATTAAGTTAAGAAATTTGGTTAAAAATCTTTTCAATTCTATAAATTAATTTATACTAATAGAAATTCAATTCAGAAAAGAATAATATTGTTATAATACTTAGAGTTGCCTGATTTCTATCACTATTTAATTAAAGAGCCTATTAAAAATTTGAAAATTTAAAATGAAGGCAAAACGTATGTAATTAATTTCACAGTAATTAAATAAGGATAATACTCATAAGTATATAATAATGGAATTTTTGAATTCTAATTTATTTTAAATTTATGGTTTAATCAAATATGAATTGTTGATTGTAAAATTAATCATTAAATATCTTTTACGTATAAATTCAAACAAAACTTAAGTAAACATTTCTAAACTCAAGATCTTAGTTGATATTTATTTATTTTCGTTGTATTTATTTTCTTTCATTGTTGAAATATTTTCAGTATTTATTTATTTATATTCTAATCAAGATGTATTTCCCTTTTTCAAATTACAAGCTACTGAAAATAGCAGTGTACAGTTCAATGAACCCTATGTTTAGAAGGTCATTTTCATTGATTGATCATAGGTTGATTTTAACAAAAGAAATACTAAGAATCAACTTATGATTATAATTTAATGCTTGTGTATTTCAATAACAGTGTTGCTCCTTGATTTCTAATAGAACAAATATTTGCTCAAAATTTTACAACTATTAAGAGGATTGATAAATAAATCAAAGTAAGATGAAGAATTAAAAATACATCAAATGATGAACATTTACAAATCCCTATTTATGAATGAGTTCAATTATTAACTTTATTGTAAATGAAACTTAACATGATTATTAGTGGAGATGAAGAAGTGTGAATTCTATGTTAACTAAGATTGAATAATAATTTTGGCTTGTATTTATACAAAGCAATAATGAATTTAAGAATCATAATTTGGTATTAATATTTTAGAGGAGTTCAAAAATATTAATTTAATCATATCATAAATTTATTATTATACGGAATTGGAATATATCTACAATAATCCTTCACTAACATTTGGTATTTCTTAATACGCTTCGCAAGAAGATAAGAATATAAATACCTCACTTGTTGCCGAAAACATTTGGCGCTGCATTACCATACTCTGTGGCATGCCTGCTATATGGTTTTGGATGACAACTCAAAGCCTGGACTATAAGCATGTATCATTGAGCAACTTTTATTTTCTACTGATTATGATTGAAAAGGTAGTTCGGAAGGACTTAACGTCATCTATTTATATATTCTTGCCCATCAATCTAGCCTCGGCACTGAAGTCATGGACTGTATTAGACCTAATGGAGGCAAAATTAAATCAGTTTAATTAATTAAGGGATTTTGCTTACATGAGTTTTATGATTTAAAACCGTTGCCTACTGTTCTGGTTTGCTTCCTATTAAATACAAGCACTTTTAAACTTGATTATTTTGGTAGTTCAGCTTTATAAATTCTAGACTTTAATTGTCAATTTCATTAATAACTTCTGATGTTTATTAGATTTCTTTATTATTAACTCTAAATCAAATTATTACTCAGATCTAGAATTCCTTTAAAAACTTAAGTAACTATAATTTTAATAAATACAAAAAGAAATATTTATATATTTCTGTAATTAGGGATTTAATATCATAATGTCAACATAATTAACATTGATAGTCATGATGAAAAAGGCTACAATAAGAAGAGGTAAGTGCAATAATATTGTAGTTTGAATTGATAAGAATTAAATATTTGATGCATGTATGTACATATATTTATAAAAATAATGAAATTGGCTTGAAGTTTGTTTCTCAATTCGAAATTTTTGAGACTAGCATTTTATCTAAACAAGCTTCAAATTACATCATCCTAAATCAGATTGTTCTCCGATACATTATTAAGATTTAAATCAGCTTCCTCATAATTGTAAAAATTACTACTATAGAATTTTGACTCCATAGATTATTTTGAATTATAAGCCTTGTTCTAAAATTTGCCATAATCTCTTTTAAGTACAATAGCATTCTAAAATTATTCACTTTTTTTTGCCAACCCTTCATTTAGTCATGATATTTGTCTTCCAACATATCTTTATCTATCGAATATATTCACCTTTTACAAAACTAATGTTTTTTCAACTAAAATAGTTTTAAAAGCTGAATAACTTCTATGAAAGTATTTATACTCTAGAATCTAGAATTATAATTTAGAAACATTATCATTCTATTAGTTGAATGCTTATATTAATCAGGGCCGATAAATAATAATACCTCTTATTGAAAATAGGATACAATTCTTAGATAATAATATTTTATAAGTTAATATTTGATGATTCAGGATTGACATCAAATTACTTAGTTCTTAAAATCGGTATATATCATGTAAATCAATGATTTACAACCATCTCAAAAACAATAAGATTGTTCATTTATGTGATGATATAGGTTTTTGTCAATCTGATTTATGCTTCTAACTATTACTAACAAGAAGATTATTATAAAAATTTTAAAGATTATTCATTGAAGTTATAAAGTTAAATTATTATTATTCAGCTTTAAAATAGTTCATAAATTAAATTTATTTGATATTCTAAAATCCTCTTGTTATATGATTTTAACCCTTATCTTAATAATTTTTTGTTTTTGTACTTGAATAAACTTTATTAATGTATGATCCTTTGACATAAAAATAAAGATGGATTTAATTCTTAATTAATGTTTCTACTTAAAAGTAATTCAATCACTATATCTGATTAATTAATAAAAATTCATAATAATTTTTCAAATTTTAAAGTTTAGCTTATTTTAAATAGAATTAAAATTTGGTTTTAAAATAAACTAATGTCAATTATTCCAATAATGTCATCACCTAAAATCAATACTCCTAATTATCTAGTTTCTAGACTCCAATCCATAATAATGAATTCACTCTTAATATTCTATCTGATATAATCTACTATAATATTTTCCGCTCTATTAGACTCACTATCTGGCTTCCTTCGTGTTTAGAATCTAACTTATTTTTATTTGGACATCTATTAAGCTATAGTTTTCTATTACACTATTATTATTGAATCATAATAAATTATTATTATTATTAGACCAACTTTTAATCTATCCCTTAGATCTCTTACCTTTACTACTAATTTAAAATGGTCTAAATCTCCATTTATAAACTTTTATTATTATTTATTTCAAATTAAATCTTATTTTTTATTATCACACTAGTCGATTTTAAGATATTTTTATTTAATTTGCATTCATAAGGATTAATAAACTATCCCCCTAAACTTTTTACAATTTTTAAATTCCAGTTCGTTTAATTCATCAAGAAAGAGGCTTTATACAATCTTCTCAATGCATGAACTGCATCTTTTTATATGGATACTAGAACTAAATTATTTTTCCATTCTAGAAAGTGAATAACTCCGATCACTTTGCCTGAACGCACTTTTCAGTAGCTAAACTCAGTTATAATTCATTTTTATGGATATTGATTATCCTACCCTTCTTAATTAACTAGTCGATTAATAGTTTGTATATCTCATCTTTATTCTTAAGGAGACCAACTTTATTACAGAGTTACTGAATTTCATCAAAGATATAATGAATTTCTTTTATTAGACTAGATCAAAAATAAATTAATGAATAAGTGCTATTGGATCCGGCCCTTGAAAAAAAGACCCGCTTAGGCTACCTTTAGCTGCTTTATAGGGCCGCAAAGGCTACCAGATTCAGAAGCCCATGGAGGAAGGAGCCCGAATAGCTTCCCCATGCATGTTCTAGTAATATGGGGGCGTCTTTCGGGATCAGGTCGGCGGTCAGTAGGTGAAGAGGTCCAGATCCAAACTTGGAGTCGAGGCTTGGAGTCGGGATAGGCCCTGAGAGAGTGGGCATGCTCGACGGCCATGTACAGCTGGGGAGGGATTTACCCCCTTTGGTAAACGGACTGATGCACTAAGAAACAGGAAACTGAGTTGTGACACACTATATTACATAAATATTAAATATTAAATATTAGATTAGATCTAAATGGTAGTTATATAATATTGATTCAGTTTCCTTTATTTTCTTAAGCAACTTAAACCCTTCGACAACCAGTCTAGGGCTTTGAGATCTTTGTAATTACACCTTCACCTATTTAGGTGTAGGTTTCCTTGCATGATTCAACTCTTAGAGCTTTAATGTTAGGTCTCATTTTATTAAAAATAAAGAAAATTTTTATATCTATTATTGAATTGAGACCAGCATTTTTTAGATCAAATAGGCCATGCTGTAATTAATATATAAGTAAAGTTTAATGAGAATTCTAAAATCCATTTTATAATCAGCAATATTAATATGGCTACCAAAACTGGATTTACATTATTTTTTTTAATTAAACCTGACTCCTTTAAAATTAATAAAAAGATATAAAACAAGGGTTCAAGGCTATATTCAAAATTTGATATCTATCATTGAAAAAGTTATTGCTATTTACGAATTATGTTGATATAATTAACTCCAAGCATCACTATAAATCTAATCTTTTATTATCATAAATAGATAATATGTCCTATATATAAGAATCATAAACATAGATATAAATTAGAGTTCCATAAACACAATAATTTATGACTACTTATAGTGTTGATTAATCCTAAAAGAAGCTTTCTGATTAATCATCAAGCTCTATCACAATAAATGTAAAGAAGGTTGTATTCATTCATTTAAGGAAGATTTTCATCAAGCAATTTTTCAGATTTTGAACTACATAAAAACTATTACAAGAGGTTGACTATTTCAAACCTAGAAGGATCTAAAATTATTGAATATTTCTATAACACCAATCAAGCTAGAAATGTAATAAAATAGGCGAATATTAATCAATGATTTGAACCAATTTTCATGATGTATAAGTTAATAAAATATCAAATATTTTTAGGAATCAGACATCTTATAATTCTTAATATTGACATTCCTATATAATTCAAATATAATGATAAGATTTATTGTGAGATGAAGATATTATTTATATTAAAATACTATATATTTAACAATTATTACTTTTTGAGTTTTAGTAATATCAGTATTTTTTTTATTTTATTTTTATAACTTTATTTACTTTTATGAATTCCAATCATTTAGTATTTCCATCATTTATTTTAAAACTAAATCCTCCTTTTAAAGCCTGAGAATTTCACTAATCACAATGATGACTCTTTGATTTACAATTAGTTTGTTCAATTTAATCTATTGGATTATAGATTGAAGACTTGAAAATTTTTTGTTAATCAATCTTTTTTCTGAAACTTCAAAATTTGAACATCCTTTTATTCAAGATTATTTCAAATTTCAGAAAATTGGTTTGAAAAAACTACATGTAGTGTGAATTAATTAGAATCATAAGTCTTGTTGACATATTACAAATATTTAATTACAATTCTTTCACCTTAAGTTAATATAGAGTTTCTATATTTAATTTGATGTGAAGAATCAATTTTTATATAAAAATATAAAAATGATAAAGATTTTAGTTTTTCAAGAGTAACTTTAATTTTCCTTGCCAGAATTGATCAAAACCTATATTATATTGAATTAAGGTTTTTCTCAGTTGTTCAGTCTGTAATTTATTAAAGGCTGGGAAAGTGCAGATATCTCCCCTACCGATATATAAGAAACATCAAGCATACAATCTCTCAGTAATGAAGACTCAATAAGGGTATTGCATATGAAAATTTGTAATCTCCTTTAAATTATCTTTATAGAAATACTAGTTTTTAATCCTTAATATTTTGAGATAATATGACATATTTTTAATCAAATGCAATTAATAAGTTTGGTAAGCTAGAATTAAGTTTAAGAAATATTTAGAAAAAATAATATAATATTATCACTTTAATTACAAAATGAAAAGGTTTTGAGAGAATTCTAGTATATTTATTGATGATCAAATTAATACACTTTAAAGAAAATAGGATTTCGATAAAATGCTAGAGTATTTAATTACATTGATTACTGTAATGAATATCAAATCTCAATTACATAAATTAAAATTATAATAAATAATGTCTTAAATATTATTTGTATTATTTTTACTAACAATACAAATTATATAATAACTTTTATGAATTTAAGCTATTTAAATCTTACACTCTTATTACCTCTATTTATAATAATCAATATTTTTTAGTTAGTACTTAAAATTCCTCACATTAAAAAATATTAAATTAATTTCTTAATAATCACGTTATGGAATTATTTAATGTCGACATTTTGATACTTATTAAGGTTTAGGAAAGAAATTGAGTATCATCTCTAATAGTTGATGATACATTAGTTCAATATAAATTCAAGAGATTTATCAAATTTCATAATGATTACTTCCATATTGCAATTATTATCATAATAATTCGTAACAAAAACATTAAGGTTTTGCTTTTTAAAGCTTTAATTACTATTGGAATTTGCCTAAATTGAGTTAAAAGGGATATTATCAAATTCAATTTATCAAATACTCAGTAATATATGTCTTAATTATAAATAATAATTTGTTCAATTAATTAGCTAAAATTGGCTTAATTATCGTAATAGTTTAATAATAATTGAAATTTCTAATTAAAATTGAATATGTAAGTTTAGTATTTGGAGTAAATGTGTTAACTTTTGATTCACTTTTAAATACTTAAATTTGAACATAAAATAGCCATTAATGATTCAATAAGGAGATTTTATATTTTATTTAGTCATTTTTTGTTCAATGTCTTTAGAGCTAGAGTAATAGTAAAAAATAATGAACTTAGTTATTTTGATTGCTTGTAAAAAGCAAAATATTAATTTAATTGTTAGCAATTACTATTTATCTTAAAGGAAATTATTTTTAACTATTTATATCAGACATATCATAAAAATAATTTAAAAACTAGCTGATAATTCATTATGTCAACAAAAATATATATACTTTTTAATTTATAACATCATCTGTAAACTTCATGATATAAAATTCATAACACTCTTGTTTATAAAACTATCATTTAATGACTGACTTTTTAAATGTTTCTTTAATAAATTTATTTAATGATTATTTTTGAAATATACAATATGAGTTCTAATTAAATTTCTTATTCATATAGAGAATTGAAAAACATTTGTATTTAGCTCAAATGTTTATTTTATTTAGATTTCAATAATTGAAGTTTGCAGTATATCATAGCTCAATCTTGAAATAGATGGTGTTTTGTAATTTATTTGATTTGGATCTGAATTAAACTGCATAATATTTTAGTTTTTGGCTTTAGAATTATGATTCAGACCAAAATGCTTTTCTCAAAGAAAAGAATTAAGTTGAATATTAACGGAATAGTGTTTTGAAATTCACTTCCTTCAGATTGATTTATATTAATAGAATTATAATAAATTCTAGAATATTCTTATATATATATATTTTATATTAT
Source organism: Paramecium pentaurelia (assembly GCA_905183005.1). Lineage (NCBI taxonomy): Eukaryota > Ciliophora > Oligohymenophorea > Peniculida > Parameciidae > Paramecium > Paramecium pentaurelia. The sequence continues at coordinate 547,852 of CAJJDO010000039.1, read as the reverse complement.
AAATAATAAATATAGATTATTATGATTTGATTAATAAAAATATAAAAAATAATGAATAATTAGATTGAAATTAAAAGTGATGTTATTTAATAAAAGATAATAGAATGTTTAGAAGATGTATAAAATTAAATAGAAGTAATATTATTTAATATATAAATTTAATAGTCTTCATTCAATAAAATTGATAATTATTTAGATTAAATTCTTAATAATAATTGTGATTCTATCAATAATAATTATCAAATTAATTATTAAATATTACCAACATTTAACTTATCTTAAATTCATTTTCATAATTTACATTTTCCATAATAATTATATTAAGACATATAACCATTAATCATAAATAAATCTTAAATTAATAAATAATCATAATCAAATTAATAAATATAATCATTTAATAATAAATCATTTATTTATGAATTAATTCATTAATAATCATAAAATGAATATTGTTTTGCAATAACTTTTAATAAAGATTGTTCAACATTATTGACTGGATGTAATAATTAAATTAAAGTATTTGAATTCAACTAAGGAATGATCAAATAAACTTAAATTTTAAATGAACATAAGAATAATGTACATACTCTAAATTTTATGAATAAATCAAATTAGTTTATATCTGGTAGTCATGATAATTCTATTATTATATGGTAATTAAATCAAAATAATTAATGGATTCCCTAATAGACATTAAATGGACATACTAGTTAAATCTTTTGTTTAATATTAAATAATAATGAAGATTTAATCATATCTGGAAGTTATGATAATAGTATTAAATTTTGGATAAAAAAGAATGAATGGACGTGTTAATAAACAATTAAAGATCATTCTAGTTATGTTACTGGATTAAGTGTTAATTAATAATAAAATAGAGTTGTATCTTGTGGTTATGATAAATTAATATTAATAATGGAATAATAAGGATAGAATAAAGAATGGATTGTTATCTAAAAGATTACAGTTGAATCACATGCATTTAGAATATGTTTTATTGATAATAATATGTTTACATTATCATAAAAATATCAAGAATAGATATCTGTTTATGAAATGAACAATATCAATCAATAATTTACAAAGACTAAAGATATTGATGTAAAATGTGGATCATCAGATGGTCATTGTTTATTTCCTTAATAATATATAAATTAAAAATGTATTCTCATGAGTAAGAATGGCTAATATGTCAATTTGATAAGAAAAAAATTAAATGCAGAATTTGTAACTCAATAATCTATTCATTTTAATACAGATTATCTATTTGGAGGAATGAGTAATGATGGAGATTATTTGATAACTTGGGATAATAAATCATATTAAATATAAGTTAGAAGATATAAAGAATCTTGAAAATTATTAAGATTTAATATAAATATTATTATTATATTTTTATAATTTTATATTTTAATCCATTTATAAATTCAATTTTATTATTCATCATCTTTTTGATTCTTATTCAAATATAGCAAAATAGGAATCTTATAATAGGGATAATTATCATTTTATGAAGAAAAATGTTAATGATAACTTTGGATTTTAGACTTTGTATTTAAAATATCATTATAGGTTCATCCGCAAAGATTTTTTGTTTAAATATGTATCTTATTAATATAGCCTAATTCACTTTCAATTTGAATATTTTATTAAGGATATTTATATTAGGTAATAATTCAATAGATCAGTTTCAACTTTTTCAGTTATTCAAGTTAGAAATATTTATAAATTTTAATCGAGCATTCTAACTATACTTTAAAAGAATATTTATTTATATATTATGAGAATGAAAATTATTAAGTTAACATGAGAAACTGAAGATACTATCTGAAAATTTAAATAATCATGGAAAAGATAAAAGATTATATATAGATATAAAAGGAACATAGACAAAAAATAATAATAATTACTTTTCAATTTTTTAGATTAGTAAATTAGTTTTTCAAAAATACAAATGAATTTATAAAATAAATCCATTTTTTTAGAGATTCTAGCTAATTTTATTACATAAAGCAAGAAATTTAAACACTCCAGAAGGCATCTTTACACTTGCGAAGTATGAAAATATTTATATATCAGAATTACTAAATTTAAAATAGTTTTAGGAATTATAATATTAATAATTGTTGAGAGTATATATTAATGCTCATTAAGAAACTTATAGGAAAAATTTAAATCATAACAATTAACAATTCAACATTGTTTTTCATTTAATATTTCAAATATGGATAATCATTTAAATCTAAATTCCCTGAAACAATAAAATTAGTTAGAAAAAAGAATTTTGAATTGATACTTGAATAATTAAAAAAATTAAGACATGAGATGAAATAGAAAAATTAAATATACTTTATACAGTTCATTAACTTTAGAATAAAACTGATAAATTAAGCATTCAATTAAATGGTTTAAATAATAAATTTAGATAACTTAGAGATATATCATAAATTTATTAAAATAATCTTTAGGCTTAAAATATTTTAATATTTCCAGATCTAAAAACTTTATTAATTATAATTAATTAATTATTAGAATATAAAAATAGGATTAAATTATAAATATTATTTTTTTATTTATATTATGTTTACTAATCCAAAATTCTAAGAAATAATATAAATTTTAAATATCATAAAAAGAGACTCAGAACTTAAATTTACCATTCTTTCCATTAAATAAAATAGTTTTTATTGGTATTTAAATATATCTACTGCTTAATAAAAAACTATATATGAGTATATCTTAAAACTTGCCTCAATCAAAAAAATTCAAATATCTTTACTATTAATAATTACTTATAAAGTGATAGCAACATTCCCTAAATTTATTATTATTCAAATTTCATTCTTTCAAAAAACTTATTTAGAAATATTATAAATTTTACGCTTTTGAATACCTTTCTAAATAGATTTAAACTATATTTATAGAAATTTCAATTTCTTCATCAAAAATTAATTGATTCATTGATTAGTTAATAAAATAATGTTTTCTTAATTCCAATTCTGTTTTATGAATTTGTATTTTTAGTACAAATAGGAAGTTACAATCAAGAGTTTACTCTTGAGAATTTTGAGTTTATCAAAATAATTATGAATTTATGATATACTAGTAAAAATAACTTAAAAATTTCATAAACTCGGACAAATAAATAAATTACCATTTTCAATTTTATTTCTCATATGAGAGTGATTTTATTGTAATTTAATTTGTTAAAAAGCTATAAATTTTTTAGGAATCAAGATACTATTTTAATTGATATTTCAATAGATAATTCTATAAATTTAGTGATATTGCATTAGAATACTGATAATAAAAATTAATATAAGAACTTTAAGCTTTTAAAATAATTTGAAAATTTTAATCGCAAATTGTTAAATAAATGTAAATTTACATTGATTGGTTATATTTGATATACAGTTATTTACATTTTAACTTAATTTGAATATATTTAAAGATATCTTTATCAAGATATTTTCTTATCACAATAATATTAAATTTGATATCTGCATATTTCTGTTTCATAAAATAAAAGTCAAATATATAATTATAATTATGTATATTTATAAATTGATTTATAATCAAAAAGATTAATATTAATAAATTATTTTTAATTATATAAAATCTAATATTAATCATCTCAAATCTGCTTATTTCATAATGATGGTCCATTTTATTTCATTTCATAGTTGCTAATTTTTATAAAAATACATGAATTCAATTTATTTTAGAGTTTTTATATGAACAGTCATTATTATCTAGGAAAAATGAAAAAGAAAAATATCAAAATTATATAATTAAACAAAATATCAATTGAAATTCAATAAAAATTGCATAAATAACCTAAAATTTGGATAAAATCTATTGTAATTAACTAGAATGGTTATTTAAGTTTTGAGCTAAATCTTTAATAATTAATTTATAACCAAGATGTGAAATAGCCCTTTCTAAAACACTTAATGGTATTAGATATG
>CAJJDO010000039.1:523478-542353 GCA_905183005.1 Paramecium pentaurelia | reverse complement strand
TTTTTGTTTTTTTTTTAATTCTAATCAAATTATTTTTATTAAATTATAATCAATCTAACCATAGCTTTCTAATATATATTAATATAAATAGTTATAATTGGTATTAATATGATTTTATAATAATTTAAGTCGGATAAACTTAAAATTTTATTTGTCGATCTTGGTTATTTTATTAGATAGAAACAATAATAAGTAAGCAAAAAAAAAAGTATTCATAATAATAATCTTAAATTTTTAATTAATCAGAGTATTTATTAAAAAAAGTATAAAATATCATCAAAACTTTATTTTTACTATTCCTATAAAAATGGAATTAAATTTTTATAGGAATAGTAAAAATAAGAACTCTCTATTACAAATGATCGTATTATGAACGCTAATTTATAATCTTATTGATAGTTTAGAATATGTAGAACTCCTCCACTTCTAAAGGTTGTATTTCTTTAGCTTCCTTTTTTTTGTTGATATGTACTAATAACTTTCAAAGTATAAAGATTACAAATACTGTATATCATAAAATGTAACAAAAGATTAGAAGATGTATAATTGTTTTAAAAAAGGATTAGAATTCTTATCTTTTATCCATATTTGAATTCGGAATTACTACTAATTAATTTTATTCTTATTGTGTTATCATTTTTATAGATAAGAATTAGTTGAGTCCAATAAATGTGTATCTTGTATTTAAAAATGGTTCAATTGGATCATAAATATCATACTTAATATTCTATAATAACATAAGATCTTGATATTTCTATAAATTACCAACTAAATCAAAATTATCATCCTAATTATCCTTACAAGAATTAAAATGAAGAATGTTATTAAATTGTTTGATATTATTGGAGAAGATTGTTGAAAATATCAATTCGTTGATTATTTAAAATTGTTTATAATAAAGAGATATTCTAAAAGGAATTGAGGAAACTTATGAACCTACATCATCAAACTATTATTAGGCCTTTCAGAAGGTTAATTGTATTTTGAGACTATCAAGTTGTTTAATTTTTTAAATCTTTTGCTTTTATTATTTTGCTTTTGGTTATTATTAATTTTTCATTCTAGTCTTTATGACTCCAGATGAGATTTATACCACTACTTAATTATTTTAGTAATGTTGTTACTAGTAAATATTTCATTTTAAGATCAAAAGATATATTCATACACATTTCGATTGAACTTATGATTCCTTCAGATACTTAAAATAAGGATTAATTAATCTTTAAATAAAGTTCATTCTTACTTTTGAAAAACATCTTTAATAAAATGTTTATACTTAATTTAGAACCATCTCTTCAAAAGAAATACAGAATAATTATAATAAATCATTTTTTAATTAAGAAGGAATAAAATGTATTAAGAAAATATCATCTTTCAAAATCTCATAATACATTTATTTGCCCAATAAACCCTCTACTATTCGATTGAAAAAGATAAAGAATGCATTTAAACTAGGAAAACAATTAATTATATATATTTTTACTAAAATATGTTAATAATTGTACCATCCTATAAGATAATTTCCATTTCTTAATTTATAATAATATTTTTAAAATCAAATTACTTTAACTTAACCCTCATAGAATTAGTTATCAATTATTAATCATAAAAAGCGATTTTAATCTTCATTTCATTATGTTTTAATTAAAAACTAAATAAGGCCTGTGATTTAATAATATCACTTTATATCACTAATTTCTATTTGGAATACAAAATATCTTTAGTGACAATACCACGTTTTTATTTCTAAGATTTAATTTCCTATACTTTTTCATAAATTAATAATAATTAGATTTCTATAAAAAAATTTAATATTCTTTAACATCCATCTAAAGTATAAAAGTAAATTACAGTCTATATCTATCAAGATAATACTATTAGATTTTATAATATTCTCTAAATTGATTTATTCATTTTATTACACAATTGCAGTGCTTTTTCTCAAATCGAATAAACTCATTTTGATCATTAAAAAAATAATTATACTTTGCTATTCTTTTTGTAGAATAGTCTAAACAATTAAAATAAATAAATTTTATATTGTTTATTCCAATATATTTATTGACTAAAAGCAATTACTTTTAAGCATTCCTATTTGATCTTTAAAGCTTTGATATCTAATGGATTTTATTTAGTCCATATTCTAAAAGCTAATCTCTTAAAATAATTAATTTTTAAAATTTTCCTTAGACTCAAATTATTCACATATATTGTGATAAATAAAAATTAATATTAAACATTTAGTAGAAAGCATTATTAAAATAATATATCATGGGAAAAAATAATATTAATTTAAAATTAAGAGTATAAAATCTTTAAATTACAAATCTTATCTATAGTTTAATTTTAAGATAAAAATTTATGTTTTTTAATTAAAAATCAACTATTATTTTTTAAATATTAACAAACCAAATGGGTTCATTAATATTACTAAATTCAGAAATTTGCTATAATTTGATGAATCAACAGAATATTTTTATTTTTAATTAATTTGAGATATAACTAAGGTTATATTTATATTTCTAAAGCAATTCTTAAAAAGTCTTAACTTTGCATTTCTTTTAAACTAATCTATCATTACAATTCTTATTCTAATATTATTAAAGATCTTTATGTTTAATATTGTCATAATTAGTATTGAAACCAATAAAAAATAAAAATGATATTTTATATGGATTTTAATTATTATATCAATATTAAATAATAAGGATTAATTTACATTTTAATTATGATAAATTTTCTTTCCTTCAGTCACAGAATATTAAATTAGATATTATTTAATATTCTTTCAAGCTAACTAAATTCAAAATTTTTTTTTTTAATCTAACTTGATACATTTGTTCAAGAATGTTCCATCTTTGTAATTATTATTTTAAAAATTATCTTATAACAATTAATAAATATCAAAAATAAATATAATAATTCTTCCATAATCAGTTATTGATTGATAAAGTATTTCCTAATGCAAAAATTTATATAAAGTAAAATAGGTTTTGATATTATTTTATTTTGATAATGATTTTGAATCTCTAAAACCTTAAGACTGATTAATTACATCATTTGAATTCCATTTGATTATAAACAATTATGTAAGTTAAAAGTTTCTCATTTTTTTCTATACATATTAATAAATATGACTAATTTAGTTAATAATAAATACTTGTAATTCTGACTTTATGTATAATTAGTTAAATTCAAAATTGTGAATAAAATAGTAAAATTTTTTTATTTTTGAATTCTAATTCAAACAATAATAGTTGTGAATATAATTTGGTCTTTGTTCTTTAGGATTTTGATATTTAAAATGATTCCTTTTTAGCTGCTATTTTTTACAATTAAACTTGATTATTACATAGAAGAACTGGATATCATTTTAATTTTAAATTTATATTAATTTATTTATTAATCAATATAGATTTAGGGTTTTATTAAAATTCAATCAACACTGTATCCAATCTATCTTAATACTATTTGAACTTCAAAATCATATTTTAATTATAACTGATGCAGTGTTAATCGCTCCAAGTAATATTCTCTGTAAGGCTAATTAAATATGTATAAATCGCAAAAAACTTCATCATTACTAATTATAAAAATATCAAAATACCTTTCAAATCATAAATATTCCATCACCGCATCTTTTAATTTTAATAATTTATCATGTATATTAAATTATCTTGAGAATTATCTTAAGAATTGTCTTGGGAATTATCTTTTAATAGATCCATCTCTTATTACAAAATTAATAGATAGTTTATTGGAATCGGGAATTTCATTAAATACATATGAATTAATTTAGTCTTATTTTTTATTTTTTTATTAATATTGATTATTGATTTATTATTATGGAGTTTGAAAATGTTGATTATTTATTGATTATTAGTCTTGATTCATTCCAGTGTGAGTATTTGAAAAATGTTAAGTATTGATGATTAAGTTGTCATTTTAGACATTTTCTAATTCACTCTTTAAATCTAAATACATGCATTTTGATTCAGAATAACAATTCCAATTTTTCAAATCATTATCAATTCTACTTCATAAAATAACATTACTTAAAAGAGGTCTTTATGTATTCAAATAATTCCTCAACTGAAATAGATTAGTCAGCTTCCAAATATAAATCTTGGTTCTGTGGCTATAGGATTACTTTGAACCTATTTTTCATAATAAATTAAATAATATATTATCATTTTATATTCTTTTTTTTTAATGATAAATTCTCTAACTATTACCCTTAAAATCAAGAGATTAATAAATATAAATTGATTATTTACAATAGTTATTGTAAAATAAACAATATATAAGTTAATTTTATATGTTCAATTTATATTTAATTATTATTATCTTATGTTCAAATGTAAAAAATATATAAAATTGCTTCAAAAATTAGGTAATAAATTAATTAATTATTAGCTGCAGTTTATTAAATATGCTCATAAATATAAGAGAAAACCTTAAAACAATACTAATAAGTATTATTAATAATAAAATATAACTAATAGATATACTTTAACAAATAGTTTGAAATCAAATGTCAATTTGAAAAGATAAAATATATCTAAAAAAGATTAAAAATAATAATTTTTATACATTAAATATACTTCTTAAAGGTCTTACCTAATTATCCTTCTTACCATATAGTAAAATTACATTAAATAGGAATATTAGTAAAAGGTTAACAATAAAATCAAAAAGAATTTCATAATATTGTTGAAATTTAAGGAATGATATTTTAAATCCTTAACATTGTATTAAATTGCAACTCTGTATCTATATTAAATAAATAGAATAGATTTCTTAATTAATACATAATCTACTGATAATAAGAATTACTTTATGGAATTTTAGTTCCCTTAAACACTACAATTTGCAGGTTTAAAAAAATCTTCCTAGTATTTTTTGTTTATAGGAGATTATAGGAAAGAATTTTGAGAATAGGGCAGTGACCATAAATAAGGCTTAATTAATAATAGATTAATGAAAGACTTAAAGTAAGCTTATGAATTAAGTCTATTGAGTTTATTATTTGTAAAATTATTCTTATCTAGAAGAATATTTTAATTATTATTTTAAGTCATTTCTACCAAGTTCACTTTCCAATAATATAGTTAATTTGAAATAATGACTAAAATCATAATAAATATTTTAATTACTAATTACAGTGAATTATTTTGTTCAATAAAAGGAATGGAATTAATAAACAAGAAAGAATACAGAAGTAATTTAGAAAAATTTGAAGAAGTTTTAAAAGAAGACATGCAAAATCCTTTAGCATAGTGTTATTAATGAAAAATAAATAAAAATAAGGTGTTATATTAATATAATTAGATAGTAATTGTAAACCTTTTAAAATGTTAGAGAAATTCTATATTTATAACTTTTAAGAATAAACTCGAAAATAATTAGAGAAGAGGTTAAGAACTAAGAGGAGTGATATTTCGAGCTTAAAATTCAAGAGAAGATATGCTATCATTAAAGAGGAAAAAAGATATACTTTATGATATCTTTTAATGCTATATTAGGCCTAGATTAAAATCATGTTTATTCTTTATGGAATGAAAGCATAAATTAAAATAATTAATAGTTATATTATAACAGTTATTGCGATAAGATAATATGAATAAGCTATTGCAATTACTGAATAATGTATAATAAATTTCCCCAAAAAAAGGTTATTTTTATTTTATAAAATGTATTTATATTATTAATTATTAAAGGTTTTGTGTTAACATAACATAACATATCATAACAATAATAGATGTAATTATATATACTTAAAAAAAATATAATAAGGCATTAGATTGTTATGATTAATCGATTTCACTAGATCAAAATAATATTATTGCCTATAATAACAAAGGTAATATTTCAATAATAAAATTTTAGGGATTGGGGCTTTCAAAAATATAAAAAGATTTTGAATTGCAAAAGGGAATACTCATGAAGTTGTTCGTAATTACTTTCATTATTATCTAATTGACTTTACATTTTGATCAATGCAATTAATGAATTAAGTAAAAGAGTTAGAAATTCCTTAAAATTAAAAAAATGATTGCAAATAATAAAGTAATATGCAAGTCCTAATGATAGACTCATTTGCTTCTAATTCAACTTTTGTAATTATTGTACAATATTTTTTGCATAATCTTAATAAATTGATAATAATCATTAATATAATATAATAGATGTGTAGTTTATAAATCTAAAGAGTAATTTATTAATTATGCAATTTTTAATTATAAACCAATTAATGAAAATCTAATTTGAATTTCAGGTTAATATGCCCTTTTAGTTTGATAATTTTTCTTGGTTATTAACCAAGTTAAAAAAAGTTTTACTGAAAGAACATAGCCTTTTTGCTGTTGGAATTTATAAATATTTTAAAATTACATTTAATAATTTCTAACTAAAACTTACATTTGATTTCCTTTATGTACAAATATATGGAGGCGAAGATTTATGAAATTATACCGTTTTTTGAATTATTTTATTCTAACTATAAAGCTTTAAGAAAAACAAATAATTATAAGAAATAATAAGAATGCTAAAGTGAAGCAAAATGTAATTTTATCTATCCAATAATTTCTTTTTATTATGATCTATTATAGTATTAAATCCTTTAAATTCATAAATATTTATATTAAACTAAATCTTTTGGCAACTCTCTAATTTTATTTAACTTAAAGATTTACTAAAATATCTAATTTGATATAACCTCTAAGGCCAGATGCATTTATGGTAAGTGAGAGGATTAGTAGGCCTTAATATTATTATTGGCCGAATTTAATTTCATTCAGAATAACATATGGCTTTATCATGTAACATACAATTCTATACACTTATTTCAAGGTGCTGAAGAAGAGATTGTAAGGAAGTTATAATTGTCAAAGTTTGTAACCTTTTGGTAATTACAGTATTTCCAAATTAGAATAATCAAAGTCATCTATATGATAAGAAAAAAATACAACTTAATTTTTGAAAGGGATTTTGAATAGTATTTTCTTTTAAGAATAATTTATCCATTTGTTTAAACATATAGTTATTGTTCAGACTGGAATTAGTAATGAGTCTTGGGATAGTTAGATCTTTTAGATAATCAATTATTTTTTCGATGTAGAGGAAAAAATACTTTAGATATTAGATGCTAAGTTATTGAGATTTTTAGCTCTTAATTTAAAGAAAAAAAATATTAATTCAGAATTAAAACAAATAATACAGAAAATTATAATTTGAATAAGAACTTAGTTCTTTCTATATTTTTAACTACTTTATTGAAGAGAGCTTTGACTATCAAGCAATAATAAAAAATTGTGGGATTTTTATACTTTAATTTGAATAAAATAATCAAGAAGAAGTATATATTTCTTAAAAGAAGATTAAAGGAAGTTCAATGAATCAAGTTGTAAACTAAATTTTGAACATATATAAATTATGAAATTTAAATAGATTAATAAGTAACCAATCTCTATATGATTTAGAAAAGCCAACTTTTTTCTGTATGGTATTGCCACTAATGAGACAATAAAATTAAATTAAAATTCCAATAGTTAGATCATATTAATTTAATGATAAAATTTAAATAATTAATATTATATTGCAATTTTAAAAGAATATCTTAATTTTTATAATAATTTAAGGTTGAATCATATAAAATATTAAAATCTAAATTTATAATTTAAAAAGATGCCTTAATATAGTTTAAATTCTTATTTATAGTTGTTTGAGTGTGATCCAGAAAAAAGTTTAACTAAGAAAAAAGTCAAAGATATTAATTAATAAAGAATTAACTTTTTATACTTAATAATATTAAAATGAGTTTCTTTAAAAATTTTAGCCTTCAAATTAGATAAAATTGAATAACACTATTTATTTCAGAAGATATAGTGTATTATTATAGGAATTTCTAATCAAAATTAAATAATTATAATTGAACCATTTTATCAAAGAATGTTATTTAAAGAGTGGATTAAATTACATTGTAATATTCACTCTAGTATCAAATGTAATTAAAATTTTTTTTGATTTTTTACATATATAGTTCAAATTATGATATCTGATAAATTATATGGTAATTAAGATATTTTATAGATATATTAAATCAATAAAAAATATAAAATAATAATGATAAATAATAAAATGATTGGAGAAAAAATATAATAGATAAGCTAGTTTGTAGAAGTATAATATTGATTTTTTCATATATAGGGATTCTTATGATAAAATACTAAATTCTATTGATTAAATTTTAATTCCTTATTTCGTTCCTAAATAGATAACAATTTCTTAAGCTTTTCATTAAATATCACAAGAGAGACTGGTATAATGTAATTTTGCAAATGAAATTGTGGCAGAAATTACTCCTTTAATTGATTAAATTGTATACCTAAATAAGGAGAAATAACAAAAATTTGAGCTAGCCTAAATTACAAATGTTGAATTGCAAAAGATATTATAAGAGCTCAAAGAAAGAAAGAAGAATGATGTGAATAATTATGATCAACTTTATTAAGAATCTCATGCATTACTGTAATAAAAAGAACAAGAAATAATATAATTAAATGATACTCAAAATCAAATTATAAAAAATCAATAGGAAACAATCAAAGAATTGCTAAAGTAAAAAGATGATTTCATGTTAGAAAATAATAAATTAAATGAATTAATAAAATAACAACAAGAAAACATAATTTAAGATTAGCAATTATAAACACCTATATTATTAAATTCTTTTACTTTTTCTGAAATTTATAAATAGCCTAGTTGTTAGGTATCATAAAATGGAAAGCTATTTTTTAATAAGAGTCTATTTTATTCATGTTTATGTGATTAAGCCATCCCTAAATAAGGTAATGTAAAATTTGCTTATCTAATACATGAGATTGTTACAAATTAGACAATGGTTGGAATAGGGGCGAAAGAAATAATTTCTAAATCTGGGTATTCGAATATACATCTTCCAGGAAATGGGTAAAGATAATTTATTTTTAGTGCCTATCTTATAATGAGTAGTGGCTATTGTTTCAGTCATCATCAATAAGATAAATATCATGATTCTATTCCATTCACTTTTACTAACAATGATATTATAATTATAGAGGTGGACATTTAAAAACAATACATTAAATGGATAAAATAATCTACCAAAGAATTTTTTGTAAGCTTTGTATAATAATATAGCTACTTGACATTGATCCAAATTATGAGTATTATCCATGTATTAATGGTACTGGAAAAGTAGAAATATTGAATGAAATAATAACATGAAATTATCAAATACAATAATAAATAGAAAAATCTTCAAATTATAAAAAATGTATGTTAATCTTCTGATTCTTTTCTATTATCTCAAAATTTTATTTATTAAATCTTTGCTGTAGCCTAAATATGGTTGAGTGCATACATTATCATTTTATTTAATCATACTGAGTAAAAAAATAAATCAGATAATAGATATTTTAAGTTTATTCATGTAAATTATTGTTAAAAATTAGAGGATAGAAGTGGTATAGAAGAGCAAATCCTAATAAAAAATACTGAAAGTATTCTTATAAGCTAATAATAGGAACATAATTCTTGATTTTTGATAATATTCTATCATTCTAAAGAATTGACTAACACTTTTAGAGAATACATTTCTAAAAATTTATTAATCCTAGATATCCCTTATTGAATTAATTTAGATAAATTAAATTAATTCAATATTTCATATCATTATTTAATTATAAATGTAACTATGTAATTGATTTCTAATTTTAATAATTAGATGAAAAATATTTCAATTTATTAGTTAACACATTTTTACAATTAAAGAATATTTACTAATTAATTTACTTTTTCCTTGAGTATTTAAAAAGTCTAAGGATACTCTGCTTTTTTTTCTAGTATTAACTATCAAACAATTACTAACTCTTTGGATAGTATTCTAACTTTTAATTTTCCGGAATTTAATGTCAAATTTTTCTTTTTAATATAAAGCAATTCTTTAGGATAAAAAGATTATGGCTCTTGTCCAAAAAATAGGCATAAAATATAGTTAAATCTTATTATAAAGTTGAAAAAGACATTATTGTCCCTCTGCCTCACATTAAAGACTTGTTATTTACTTTCCTGAAAAAATAGTATTCTATATATACAAATTTTATGGAGTCCATTAATTGTGATTTTCTTCATCTTATTCTATAATAATAAAAAAAAATTGTAAAATTAATATAATATAATATTCTCTTAATTATCAAGATTGTTTCCTTAATTATTAATATTTTGAAAATCTAAAGTTCTTAGAAATTAAATTTAAAGATAATAAAGTAAATTATTCTGAATAGATCTATTTATTATGATAATATTATTAAATAAGTAATGGATTTGAATATTAAATTTTAAAGTAGACCAATATATTACCTTAAATTTTAAATTTATGAAAAACCTGATTTTTATATAATTTTGGAATTATTCTAACATAATTTATTAGCATTTCCTTTGCCATAAAATTAAATTTTTGAATTCTTTTTCTTTTCTTATTTATTCTTAAGGACTAACCCATATTAATTTTAAATTATATTCTTTAGCTTAATTGATAAAACAAGTTTTCACAACATTCAAAATAGAACTATTACATACAATAGCTAAATCATCTGCATTATCTATAAGAAACATCTAAGAGTATTAAATTAATTTCTTTTTATCTCTGTTTTATTTTTACACTTTAAAAACCATTCATATCTTAAATCAATAAATTAAGGAAAGGTGTTAATAGTAATCCTTGACGTACTCCTTCTAAATTAGATCATAAATTTACATAGATTTATAAATACTTTTCAATATATCTAAATCTATTTCTGAAAATATTTGAAGTATGTTCTTAATTTCTTTATATTTAAAACAATCTATCTCTATTTCAAAATATATCAGCATTTCTAGGTCAAATAAAATAACTGATTTTGACTATTTATTTTTTTTGTTATTAAATTTTCTATTAATTTTACGAATGTATGATAAACCATTCTACTCTGGATATTGGAAGTTTAAATATGTAATACAATCACAAATGAATTAGAGTGAATATCATTAAAAAATTAATTGATCAAATTATTTTAAAGAAAATGATATAAAATATATTAAAATGAATTTTTTTAAAAACTATAAATATATAAAAAATACCATCTTTAATATTATTAATAGTTAGAGATTTTAATTCAAAAATTTAACTTAATATACTAATATATTAGAGACCATTAAATCTATTATAATCATTTAATTCATAAAGTTCTTGGATTCTCTTTATTCATCTTTATAATTTTATAGTTCATTACTGTTTTTGACTGAAATAAACAAAATATTTAATCAAAATTTATCATCATATTATTAATTTGCAATATTATTTGATATAAATAATTTAATGTAATAAACTTATCTTTTATTCACTTCTATTATCTAAATTGTGGGTAATATTAACCCTGAGAACTACTGTATACTGTTTTTTTACAGGATAAAGTAATTCTCATAATTTTAGTTATTTAAGTTCATAACTAACTTTAAGAAATAAACATAAATATATTTAGGTTTATTTCTATGAGTTATAAATTAATAGAGTATTTTAATTATGAGTTTATTTAAGCGCGTAATTTGGGTAGCTATTCTAATTATATAACAATAAACTGATTTTTTTTAAATTTTAGAAGCTTTAATCCAAATATTTTGGACCGTCCTCCTCATTAATTCCTTCTTTAAATCTCTAATAGAATATCAATGCTGATTGGATTACCAATGGCTTGTAAAGCTATAAAAGTATGATATTGCTTAAGCTTTGATTTTAAAATAAATATATAGGTTTTTATATATCAAAAGTAATTAAAGCAGTAATAAATTATTACCCTTTTTTCAAGTAGTAAAAATAAGATCATCCTTTTTTGTTTTCTTTTTAAGTTTAAGAATGATTTATTGCTCTTTTTATTCTCAAAATCCTTTATTTATAGCTGCAACAAATTATTGTAATATTATCCATTGATCTTTAATAATTTTAATTCAGTTAATTGTCTAATTTTTGAAATATACTTAGAGAATTAGAATAAGTTAACTTGAAAAGAAAATCTTTTGTTTATTCTTCATATAAATAAATCATTTTAATAAAAGGAAAAGGATTAAAAATAAAGAGAAATGTTGTTTGGCATTGAAGGAGGTTGTTTTATTTATAAATGATAATATAATTTTAAGATTACTTTATTTATTTATTTATTTATTTATTTATNAAATAATGAAATATTTTAATATTTGTTAATAATTAAATAAATCAATAAAGGTTAAGTCTTTTCATTTCTTCTTCTATATCAATTTATACTTCATTATTCTTTGCTTTAATTTAGTTGATTTCAATCAAAATTAATTATTTCAAATTATTTAAAGTAATAGAATCATCATTTTCAAAATCGCATTCTAAATTACCAGCAAATGTAATTTCTTCTGCTTATTTTCTAATTGATTCGAAAAAAGGGTGCTCTAAACACTAATGTAAGATAATGCATACTTTTTAAGCTGTAATTCTATTTTTAGGGTTGATTTCAAGCATTTAATCAAGTAAATCTCTAGCTTTATGATCAGGATATGGAACACTATTTGATGCTGGTTGTTTTGGTTTAGGTGGTAAAGTTTATAGAAATGAATGAGCATTTTCATTAGTAACAAATTGATTTAGTTCTTCATCTGATGGTTTACCTAAGATATTAAAGAACATTTTAATCATTTGAATATAATTTGGAGCATTAAATAGAGTTTTACGACTCATAAGTTCTGCAAATGTACATCCTAAAGACCATATATCTACTGGTTTTGAATATTATTAACTAGATAACATTATTTCAGGAGCTCTATAATATCGAGTGACTACATATTCAGTCATATTCTCTTCAAATTAATCATGAAGTTCATCATATTTTCTAGCAAAACCAAAATCACAATAACAAACTTCACATTTTTCATTTGCCAATATATTTCCTGGTTTAATATCTCTATGTATAGAACCAGATGAATGCAAATAATAGAGTCCTTTGCATAGTTGATACATTATAAATTAAACTTATGTTACTGTCAATTCTTGACTACTTTTAATAATTTTATCTAGGTCAACTGGAAAGTAAGGACTTACTATATAGATATCTCCAAATTAATCAGTCTTTTTGTCATAAATAATGTCATATATTTTGAGTATATTTTAATGATTCATAGATCTTTATATTTTGATTTCTCTTATTATTCTTTTTGCATCAATGACATCTTCTATTTAATTTAGTTTCTTAATAGCCACCTATGCATATAGGAGTATGATTAAACTTTCATATTCTAGTTTTATTGATCAAAACCCAGAACTACTGAACCATAGGCACCTGTACCAACTAATTTGATCAACCTATATCTTTCACCACAATTGAATGGTATTCCTCCAAAGAGATTGTTCTTCATTCTTATAATATTTTATTATTTATTTATTTATTTATTTATTATTAACTTTACTATACATAAGAATAGTTTTTCAATTTGAGTACTTATAGGTTTTATTTAGGATAAAAATACTAATTTTTCTTTATTATTGCTCCACAAATTATATAGTATTTATTAAGAATATTAAATATTTTAAGAACTTACTCATTGAGAATCTCTAAATTTTAAATTTTATTCATTCTAAATTGATAAATTAAAAATATAAAATTGAGTAATATTTAATATGAAAATTATGAATAAAATACATTTTATAATCTGTGAAACATCGATGATAAACAAATAAGTTAGTAAAATGTTTTATCTTGATCTAAATGTTATCTAAAAAATGGATATATAAAATTTATTGAAAAAACTCTTGCTTACTCTATTATTACTCTTCCATTTTATATATTTTAATTGATTGAAATTTTGTACAAATAATTTATTTAATAATCATCTTACAGATGTTATCTCTGCTTTTATTTCTTACAATTTCTAATTCATAGATCAAATGCTAAATATAACTATATGAGAATTTTAACGATCTAAAAATAATAAATTTTAATGATTGGAAATGCTAAAATTCACAGAACCCAGAAGTTTACTAATGTTTAAGTGGAATGGATTTAATAAAGGTTGATAAGAGATGTTCGGAAATTACTTATGAAATTCAGGTTATAATGCCTCATTATTTAGTATAATTATACATAGATGTATATTGTTATGGTGGTTTAGATGATGTTGACAACCTTGCTATTATAATAAATTAAACCGAAATTTGGCAAACAGATACTTAATTTCTTCCATCGAGATTTAAACCATTAGGAAGATCTCATCAATGCTCTGGATATGATCAAACTAAAAATTATTAAATACGCAAGACGGTATAAAAGGAGATTCCCCATTTTACATAAACTCTAAAAATAAAATTAAAAAGCACAATATCTGGAGATTTCATTGAAGAATCTTATCTATTCAGAAATTTATAGATATTATATGATCAATGTTACAAGACTTGCAAAACTTGTAAGGATGCATAAAAAGATGGATGCAATTCATGCTATGATGACATTACTCTAATTTCTGGAACTTGCTTGTCTTGCTAAGACAAGATTAATTTCAATTTTCTATAAATTTCATAAGGATGTGTTGTTTAATGTCCAGATGAATATGATTATGATTTAGATAAAGTATGTTATAAGAATTAAAGTATAATTATTGTTATTTTAATAGAATTGAAAACTTATGATAATTCACTTTAAACGATAAGTTAAGATGGATATTAGGTTTTTGGTTATTTAGATACATCTACCATATTATTGAGAATAACAATAACAATATAATTAATGGATAAAAATTATGTAAATGTTTTTATAAACGGAGAGAAAATTGCTTAGATAAATAAATACGGAATAAAATCAGAACCAGGATCAAAATCAAATAATTTGAGAAGATTAAATAATGAAATTATGGTAGAAATTAATAAACCAATAAGTAAAGATACTTTTAATATTTAAATTGTGAAATATCATCATTAATCTACTACTCCAACTATTAAGATATAATATTTAGTTTGTGCATTGAATTGTTAATTATGTAAAAATAAAAATACTTGTTAAGTTTGTAAAGATAATTATAAATTATATAATGGATTATGCTTTAATAATTGTCCAGATTATACTGAATAATCAGGTCAATTTTGTATTATTCCAGATGAAATAGTGATTAAGAATGATGATTAATAGGAAGTATTTTTAGTGAAAGAATTTTATGATCTTTCAACTAGTAAACAAAGAATAAATGAATTATTTACATTAGTTGGTTTAGATAGCAGTAGAAATAATAAATATAATTTTTAAAAAGGAAATGATATTTACTTCTCATATTTTCAGAATAAAAGAATATTTGGAGGACCATATGTTTGGGTAAATGCTTAGTTTAAATTTCATCTATTACTAGAGAACATAAATTAAATTGTTTATGTTAAATTTGAAATAATTTTAGGTGATGAAGAAATGTCTAGAATATAATTTCATTATACAATTAATTAACAATCGAAGAAAACACACAGAATCAATACTAATTAAAATTTAAATTAAGATTAAAATTGGAAAGATGATTATAATACTGAAATAATATTTGTAAGAGAAGAAATTGATTATTAAAATAATTAAAATTAAGAATTAAATATATTATTTGAATGTGATAATAATTATGATTAAGCTAATTCAACATTTTGTGGAATCAAAAATCTGTTTATTACAGTTTTAAAACCTATATAAGATTATATTGAAATATTAGATTAAGAAGATTAGAATGATAACCTAGATATAAGAGACTTAGATTGGCTATTTAATATATAAATATGTGGTGATGGAATAACTTCTGTAGATGAGGATTGTGATGATGGAAATCTGATACCATTTGATGGGTGTTTTAATTGTAAATATTCATGTGAATAATTATGTTAATTTTGTGTTAAAGGCGAATGCTTAGAAATTTTAGAATTACAATCAAGTTAAAAATTACCAAGTCTTTATAATATATTTGATAAATCTCTAGAATTATAAAAAGATTAATTAATAAATTGTGAAATTATTGTATAAGGATTATGTTTATAATGTAAGAATGGATATTATGTGAATTCAATTAATAATTTATGTGAAACGATTTGTGGAGATTAAATAATTTAAGGACAAGAGTAATGTGATGATGGTAACCTTGATAATTATGATGGTTGTTCAGATTGTTAATTAATTTAGTATGAGAATTGTGATATATAATAAACATGTGCATTCTGTCATTATGGTAAATGTCTAAAATGTTATGATGGATTTTCCTTAGAAAATTATAAATGTATATCAATTTGTGGAGATGGATTAATTAATAAATAAGAAGAAGAATGTGATAATCCAATTGAATAAGGATGTAATAATTGTCAAATCTAAAAAGGATATGTTTGTCATGGTTAAACTTATTCTATTTGTAAGACTTGTGGAATATATTGTAAAGATTGTTTAAGTATAAATTCATTGGATCTTATATGTCTTGATTGTATGCCAGGATTTTATCCTATCTTAGATTAATGTTTATAATGTGATAATAATTGTATAACTTGTAAAGGCTAATCAAATTTATGTACATCATGTTACAGAAATGATTGTGAGTAATGTGAATCAATTCCTGGTTATTATACTGATTTTTAAAATAAAATTTGTATTAACTTATGTGGAGATGGAATTGTTGTTAAGGAACAAGAGAATTGTGATGATGGAAATTTAGAAAATGGAGATGGTTGTGACTCTGAATGCAGAATTGAATTATAAGAAAATTTTATTGATAAACTATAGATTTGGCAATTTAACCAAAATGGTACTTATGATCTTTACCTTAATGATTCAGAATATAAATTAATATTAAATTGTGTAGATCCTAAAATTATAATTGATGGTATGTAAACATAAGATTTTTCATATAACATTTAAGCTTAAAATAATACATGCAACATTCAATTTAAATTCTTTAAATCTATTTTTAAATATAATACTATTCATGTGACTCTGACTGTTTCATTTTAAACAAATAGATTACTTTTGGAGAAAAATATTTAAGAAATACAATTCAATATCCATCCTTAAGAATAAATCATATTAGGCGAGAATGAAAAAAAGTTGGGAGAATAAATATAAAATGCTTAAACAGCGTTTAATTTTATTTTTCTAACATTGATTCCTATTTCAATTATATTGAACGTTTATGATTATTTGTGGGCAGTACTAGAAATATTAAGCTGGGTAAATAATTTTTATTTTTTAAATGTTCATTATCCGTTTAATGTAGAAATGTTCTTTTTAAATTCTGATTGGTCATCTATTATTATTTTTCCTACATATTAAGGGTTGAATTAGCCTGATTGTTCATATTACTTTTAAGCACCTTTGAAATTTTAAAATAAGGGAATAGATCCATTATTCTTTAATAATATTTAGATTCCATTCATTTTCATAATCATTACTTTCATCTTATATGCAATTAATTTCTAATTATTATATTTCTTTAAGGCATTAAATCAATTAAAAAAAATAAAACAAATCAAAATCAATCATAAACACTTTAGTATTTTTAATTTGTAAGCTATTAAAAAAACTTAACATAGTTTAGTTTTATAGCAAAAAAATGAGAAAAAAATATAAAATAATAGTATTTTAATGAAGATAATAAGTTTTTTTATTATTACGGATAATAAATTGAAAAATAAGTTAAAATAAACTCTTTCATTATGTTTATTAGATATTACCCTAGCAATTATGTTATAAATTACTTTTTCAAATAATAATTAAAATTTCATTGTTGGTTTAAATTCATTTTTTGCTATATTTTCTATTAATATCATTTTGTTTTAGCTTTATCAATAATACAAAACACTAAACCTACATATATTGCTTGCAGAAAATAAATAATTCAAAGAATAATTTTAAATTTATTATGAAAATATTAATACCAAAGAATAATTTGGGTATTATTTTAAGTTTTTTGGATTGATTAGAAAGATTTTATACATCTTTTTTATGGTCTATTATTATTATACACCTATTGTTTAAACATCATTATGTTTTATTTCTACTTCAATTGGTGTAATGTTTATTCTATATTAAAATCCATATAATACAAAAAAGGAATTTTATTCTTAGCTTATTTCAGAATTAAGTTTAAGTTTAATCTTATTAATTACAGTGTTATTTTCAATAAATGATACAAAATAGATAATTTTTATACAGGAAAATACTGTAAACTTAGGTTGGGCTGTTATATCATTTGTTCTATTAGCAATCTTTGTTTAATTATTTGGATTAACTTATGGATTGATTACAAATATCTACTAAATAATTTTGAAAATTAAAAATTATATCTACAGTTTAAACAATAATAAAATTGAATAAGATAATTAAATCCATGGCCTTGAAGATATCTAAAATAAATCAAATTTGAATTAAATCGATGAAAATTAAATAAAAGAATAGAAAATAATAAGAATAAAAGAAAACTAATTATAAATAATTGATTTATGAAATAATATTTAATTATTTAATTAGAATTTAGATGGTTTATTATTTATTCGAATTAAATTTTTATTAATTGATTTATAAATATTTAAAAAAGAAATCAAATAATTTATTGGATTTAGCATGTTTAAAAAATCTTTTTTTTATTATATAGTTATTAATATACCTAAATATGAACATAATTCATAATAAAAATAAAAGGCATCTATTACATTTTTAATCTAAAAATATAGTATTTATTTTTTATCAATAGCTCTCTCTCAAATTTTTGGCAACATTATAAAAAGTTATTGCATAATTTAGTTTTACATCTAAAAAATACTTAAGCTAAAATATTAT